>SNQJ01S0102191.1:30639-47310 GCA_010110895.2 Picea sitchensis
AAGTTTGGTGTAATTCTCAATCTCCATCTCTTGTATATTACCTATGAGATCATAGGTTTCATACCTCCAATCTTTTTATGTCCCTTTCACCATGAGAAGGCCTCCTTATATAAGCTTGGAGAGGCCCAACCACTTGAGATATATTTGGGATAAGTTGAGGATTCCTCTCCTTTAGTTGTGGATCTCTCCCAAGATCATGCCTTGAACTCATATTCGAATCCAACCAACTTCAAAGATTGAGGGGATTCTTCCTTGATTTCCGTCAACAAACCAAATTTTGCCCAAAAAAGGACAGTGCTCCCTCAAAAGGGACATAGTGCATTTGAAAACTCCCCTATAAGAGGGTATAGAGTGCCAACGCTCCCTGACAAAGCATAGGGAAGCACTCCCTTCCAAAAATTGACTTTTGAGTGGTTTTTCCAGTGGCAAAAGGCTTGTACTCCTTGCCAAGTGATTTATCCTCTTCAAAACTAGTCTTTGAGGTGTCTCAAGTGTCCTTATGATGTCGTTAGAGGCACGACATAGACAAGATGGCAGTATGATATTTGCGACACTTGTGACACTTATGGTTAATATGCGACACTTGTGGACAAGATGCGACACTTATAATACTTGTAATGACGACACTTGCGACACTATTGGTGTGAGTAATTTTGATGTGTAACAGATTTCTCCCCAAAGTGTGAAGTCAGAAGACGATGATGACTGAAGTAATTTGTAGACTTTTTTGAGCAAGGGTATGGATGCAGAGAGGCTAGAAAAAGATGCACACAACCATCAAACAAATATTATGACATGTTTCAAACCCAAGGCAGGCATACCTATGCTTGAGTGATAAAGACTTTTTCAGGTATGGATGCCAGAGGATACACTGTGGATCCATAATTATATTGACAAAAAGGTATATCCACTAAACATACAATGTGGATCTATACTTCCATGACATGAACTTATCGTAACCACGAAAAATACACTGTGGATCTATGAGATGACAAGACATAGCCACAGACCAATACAAAGTGGATATGTGTGACAATGTATGTGTCAATATTCAATAGAAACTTCATCGCAACCTGGGTAAAGTATATATCAGAGTGAATGAATCAACCTAGGGTCTTCTTACCAACCCCGATGTAGTACGAATCTAACCATGTGAATAGATGTCTTGATGTCGAACATGGCAGAAACCACTTGATTACCGGTCAATGATGTAAATCGTTAACAAGTGTGAGTGAAATCACCATTGATGTCAATGATTCCCAAGGTACCCTAGTACATTCCAGCGAATGTGAATGGATGAGTTGAAGTCGAACATCCATGGAATCATCCAATCAGAGGTCAATGATGTAAACCCACTGACGGGCGCGAGGAGGCCTGCCATGGAGACATGTAGGTCCCAAGGTACTAACTGGTTTCTAAGTCTAGTTCCTGGATAATGTGTTGAGGTCGACAGGAATAGACTCCTCACAGGAGGGCCTTGATGTATCCCCCATCAACGACACGAAACTGACACAGAGATGTAATTTGGTGGATCAAATGAACATGGACTGACACATGTATTGAAACAGGATATTTGTGATGGTTGACTCTCGATGCCAATACTTCCCTTGAACATTGAGGCATAACAACAGAAACTTGACATAGACCAAAAATTGATAATGCAATGGATACTGTGACTTTACGTCGGGTGACCCAAAGGAGTAAGGAAACTCAAAGGATTGGTTCAGTGTAGAGGTTCAACAGATTGAAATGCATGCAAAGATAAAATGTCATGTTGAAGGGTGGCTGTAAGGTCACTAGTAAAGTTCTCAAAAACTGCTTGGCTTGCTTCTTTCAATTTTTCCCCCATCTAGATAGACAAGTACCTCTTTTTGGTTTAATGAGCTCGAGGAGGGTAACACATGCTCGATATAACTCACCTTCAGTAAGTCCGTCTTCCTTTGTTTAATGAACTGGAAGAAGTAAGGGTTCGATCCCATATGGGCCCTTCAACGTATGATTGTTTTAACAAGTCCAGAGAAGGTAAACTTGGTTGTTTTTCATATTTAGAGAGTCTGAAAATGACTTAAAGATGACTCCAATGTGGTCCTTTTTCGTAATATTAGTCTCGCGAGGCCGAAAAAGAGATAAATTATCACTCGAAAGACACCCTTTCAAACCTTTTAACGAGTGCAAAAGGAATCGAGATCACTCGACAATATTTTCATGTTTAGAGAGTCTGAAAAGAGCTTAAACAAGACTCCAAGGGGTTCCTTTTTCGTGTATCCATGCGATCCCGAAAAAGAGATAAAAGGTTGCTCAGTTACATTCTCATGTTTTTACGAGTGCGAGAAAGAACAAAGACTAAGCTTGGTATGCCCCCATCTTGGAAAACTAGTGGCTTAACTCCATAATGATCATCAAAGGCTGGAGACATAACCCCCAAGCTTCAATTCATTCACTGACTTTGAGGTTGTCACCAATTTCTGTACTAGATGGAGAAAAAGTATACATGTGGATGAAAATAAGGTTCAAATACAAGAGCTAATGAAAGACTCGACTCGACATCTACGAGATCTGGCGAAAGACTCGACCTGACAGAAGAGGTGACTGTTTCATTTTTTAATGAGCTTGACACATGAAAATAACTATGCTCAAGGCTCCAGGTTCAATCCCCAGATTTCTGTTTCATTTTTTAATGAGCTTGCTACAAAAAATAAAAACTATTCTCAAGGCCTTTGTTTCATTTTTTAACGAGATTGCCACAGAGAAGAAAAACTATGCTCGTTGACTCTTCTTGATCATGGCTTCCAAGAGGATAACACACTGGCAGGACACCATGTTAAGGGACAAAACTCGGTCATGGCTTCCAAGAGATCTTCACTGGATGGAAGAACAATGGTCTGGAAGGAACACATGTCGAGGGTCTCATCAGGGTTAAGGAGATCAGGCTCCAATATCCCTACTGAAGATATCACCATGTCAACTACTAGATCCAAGTGATTTTCATCGACAGCTGAAGGCATGGGAGACACCATCACATAATTGACCTGTGGCAGGGTTGATAGCGACTGCTGATAAGAACCGGTTAGGGAGGTCATTGGGTTGATGGTCAAGTCAGGGCCAACAAACGAAAGTTGATCAATAGTCACCATTCTTCCATCGTGCGGAAAAGATATCACACAAAAAAAAGTGGAAACAATAGATTTCATGGCATAGACATAATATCGCCCAAGGAGTAAATCAAAATCCAAGGGGTCCTGGACTACCATAACATCAATAAAGATTGTTTTCACTCCCAAAGTTACGGGAAATTGAGGAAGGATCCCTAAAGGGTGATTGGTTCTTCTGTTAAAAGCGAACATAGTCTCGGTAACCAACACAAGCTGAGGATAACCCAAAGCTTGCCAACACAAGCTGAGGATAACCCAAAGCTTGCCAAGCAATAGAGGACAAAATAGTAACGGATGAACCTTCATCTATCAACGTCTGAGGAACGTCCCGACCACAAACTTTTACTATAATATTGAAAGGAATATGAGAGGGAAGACGAGGTCCAATTAGCACACCCCAATAAAAAAGGATGGCCTCATTACTTGGAGGGGGTTTCGCGAGAGAAAGAGGAATGCCCCCCAACACGGTAGATTCTGTATCAACGAGAAAAACATGGGCAGTATCAATTTTACTCTCTAGTGGGAGAGTATGATCGATTGATAACGACATCAAATCGAACACTTGGGTTTCATTCTCCAAGGGAAGAATGGGGTCGATAGGTGGAAACGAATCAACCACTTGGGTTGCACTCTCTAACGAGAGAGCGGGATTGACCGAATATGGGATCGGATCAACCACTTTGTCAACTGGTTCAGCTAAGGACGTGACCATATTGACGACGTGATCAACCGGGTTGACTGATGAAGGGACCAGAGCAACCACGTTGGCACTCTTTAGATGGAGGGTTGACCAATGAAGAGACTGGATCAACCACTTGGGTTTCACTTTTTAGATGAGAAGTTGAGCTGATCGATGATGGAACTAGATCAACTACTTTGGTTAGTGGTTCAACTGAGGATGAAACTAGATTAACAACTTGAGCAACCAGACTGACCGGGGATGAAACCAGATTGACCATTCCATCAACTAACGAAGGGTTGGGGGAAATCTTGTGATAACCAGTTGGAAATTGAAGATTTTCCAATAGAGAAGAAGCCTCATCCATACGAGGACAAAGGTGAGAATAATGATCACCCTCGCATAACATACAAGGAAGTTTGACAACCATCTTCTTCTTACCAACCTTAATGTCACTAGTTGATGGGGCATCACTAGCATGTCTAGCAGAGGCCGATGACGTGGAGGACCACATTTCTAAGACCTTGGGAATACCAGGGCAATCCCTCAAAAAGTGGTCACCCTTACAGAGACTGCAAGGGAATTTTGGTTTCAGATTCTTCGTTTTAAACTTATCGACCTCATCAACACTCCCAGTACTATTAACAATAGCTGGCTGCTTGGATCCAACATTTGATGTAGTTTGAGGCTTGGTCCCTTTTTGGTTCTTCTTCTTCTCTTTATGTTTCTTCTTCTTCTTATCAATCTAGCTACTCACTTGAGAGCTTTCACTAGGAGAAGAAGGAGAAATGGAAGGAGACCTGACGATCGAAGAAGGAGAAAGGTTGACATGAGGTTGATGTGTGGGTGGTGTGCTTACATATGAAGCACATGCATTCAAGATCACCGGAGTGGAAAACAACCATACTAGTAACCCAATTGTGAGACTTGGAAGGCTCCAAGTAGTGATGTAAGGAGAACCAACGTTTCTGTAAGAAGGAAAAACAAAGGGTTCCCTTGACAAAGGGGTTTCTTCATTGGTCATTCTAGGAATTGACACCATAAAAATAAAAATCCAACCTAGATTTTGCTAGGGAGAACAAACAACACAGACTAAAAATCTAGTAAGCAAACAAGAAAACAAAACCTTCTCACAATGAGCACACTAGTTGGTGATGAAATCCTACGTCGCAGGAACAAAGTAAGAAGGGGCTGAGATAGAGGTGGTGGAAACGTTACGTCGATGACCTACTTAACGGACTTACACTTTGGTGCAAGATCCCAGACATAATCGTGGGTATACCCTCTAAGGAGCTCGAGTGAGTCTGGCCAACGTCGATTCCAGGTACCGTGAAGACTTGCCTGTCCACATTCACCTTGTGTAAAGACCCTAAAGAGATAGGCCACCAAGGTTACCAACTACAACAGTGATTCCTGGGGAAACAATCGACAGTTCGATCCACGCACAAGGGCAAAGTATCTAGCCCAAAATCAACTTGAAAGGATTCCACTCATCATTGTGGGTATACCTTCAAGCGACCCCCATAATACACACAATCTCTACACCAAGACCAACAAAGCAGGGTGAGTAACTCTGCTAGTCTCAATGCAACCTCAGGTTTGACCCTTCTGTGAGAAGGGCTTTCCAGGACAAAATGTAGCAATTGGATTTCACCACTCCCTAACACAAGATCCTATGTTTGTTTGCAGCTTTGGAAAGTTATATTTCACAGCTATTCCAAAGCCCTACAACTAATCTAATGTAGGTTTGCTACCAAAAAATGTAAGAAATGTCTAATCAATTTTAGTTTAGCGCTTGATTTTTAAGGTTGTTGTTACTCAAAGGAAAAATGGCATGGACAATATGGTGTTTTGACCGACTCAAAAGTTATGCAAAGAGATGAATATGAAATATTTTCATTTCTATGAAAGCTATGCTACGAGAAGGAGAAAAAATTCATCATTTCAGATGCATAATGTCCCAAAATGCCAAAAAAACATGCAATTCTGCTACTTCAAATGCAAGCATTCAAGGAAGACAATAAAATGCAAAGAAGAATCCAAGAAATGATAGGGAGAAAGAGAAACCACTCAAAACTGTCCCGACAAAAACGTAGCTAGAAAAGGCAATTTCACATTTTGAAAAGAGGTTTCAAGCTCCGATCAAGACAAAAGAGAGTGACAAGCATAAAAAACCATCAAGAACGAATCCAAACAACTCCACAAACCAACCACAGACTCTGGGTAAAAAGTACTACAAAACATGCTGCAAAAGACTGAACAAAAGAAGGCAATTTCACTCAAAAAAGACACTAGCGCTCCCCTAGAAGGGTGCACAGAGTGTTGCAATGCCCCGTAAAACATTGTAGGGGAGCGTTGGCGCTCTGGTATGGTCTACAGGGGGGCGTTGGTGCGCCTAGAAACTCAGAAAAATAGCCAAAAATTTGCAAAAAATTACCTAGAATGCATGAAAAAAGGTTAAATTTCTAGTGAAGGTAGGAGAAAGGTAATGGATGATGAACAACCAAGAATTGTTTGGAAAAATGACGTCAAATATCAAATGGAACAGTTCATAGATCCTTGATTGTCCTCATAAAAGCTTCCACTCAGTCAGATAAATGAGAAGAAAACAGTAAGTTGACTCTAAATCAACAAAGACAAAGAGTGACTTAAAGGTAAGGAAAGAAAATGTGAAAATTCCAGACAAAAGGTGATCAATTCTTAGAAAGCAGAGTGTTGAAGGCCAAGATTAGGATGTACTGAGATGATAAGACTCTGAGCAAGTGCCAAATACAAAAATTGAACTTCAGAGAATGAAATGCTAGGGGATTTTGCACAAAAACGGGGCAGCGCTATGGTGTAAGGGGCACAAGAGCATTCAAATGCTCTGTGTGAGACCAGTAGGGAGTGCCAACGCTTTGGTAACAAGGGTAGGCGGGCATTGGCCTCTAAAAATTCAGAAAAAGAGCCCAGAAAGTAAAAGAATCAAGAAAACTCAGTAAATCAACTTGAAGGTGATGAAATCAAGAGCCAATCAAACAAATCCAAGAATCAAAGACGATATGGAGAAGATCAAGAAGTGGGCAAAGGGCCAAAACAAGATCTAGGAAAGGAAACAAAAATCAGAGCTCCTCCCTAGTGGAGTCACCAATTTTTGCTACAGGTGAATCCTCCTTCGGACAAGCGGATTCGCTCTTGGTATCTAGACCCCTAAAACCAAGACAAAAAGGGTGCTATTATTGGTCACTGACATCCTTTTAGATCTAATTAAACTAATGAATGAAGAGGAAGAAGAAAAGTGTACCTTTTTAAATGGTGTTTGTCCTCGCAAAGTCAAAGTTGAGCTTCAATCCCAAGCTCCTCGATAGGTTCTGTAGAACAGACAAAGATACAACAAGCTTGCTATTCTACTGAGATTAGCTCAAATACAGATCTATCTACTAAAGACAAGTTCATGTGGAACAAACATAAACTTGAAAGAAATATGCCAAGCATGTATGTATATTAATTATAACAAATGAAGAGTACTTACAATCCTCTGATGAAGGTGCAACAACTTCTTCTAGCTCTCCTTGTCCAACCCCTTTGCTCAAGTAATCTACACTGATTATGCTTCAATGGCATCTCACTTATGGGATCATAAGTTTGGTGTAATTCTCAATCTCCATCTCTTGTATATTACCTATGAGATCATAGGTTTCATACCTCCAATCTTTTTATGTCCCTTTCACCATGAGAAGGCCTCCTTATATAAGCTTGGAGAGGCCCAACCACTTGAGAGATATTTGGGATAAGTTGAGGATCTCCCCTAAGATCATGCCTTGAACTCATATTCGAATCCAACCAACTTTAAAGATTGAGGGGATTCTTCCCTGATTTCCTCCAACAAACCAAATTTAGCCCAAAAAAGGCCAGCGTTGCCTCAAAAGGGACACAGAGCATTGGAACACTCCCCTGGAAAAGGGTACAGAGCGCCAACGCTCCCTAACAGAGCATGGGGGAGCGGTCCCTTCCAAAAATTGACTTTTGAGTGGTTTTTCTAGTGGTAAAAGGCTTGTTCTCATTGTCAAGTGATTTATCCTCTTCAAAACTAGTCTTTGAGGTGTCTCAAGTGTCTTTATGATGTCGTTAGAGGCACGACATAGATAAGAGGGTAGTATGATGTTTGCGACACTTACGACACTTATGGTCAAGATGCGACACTTGCAGACAAGATGTGACACTTACAACACTTGTAATGACGACACTTGCGACACTATTGAAGTGAGTAATTTTGATCTGTAAGAACGACTTACTGCCACTAACATAGATACAAATATACATTTCTTTCCCAATTTGCCCCCACCATTTCTGACAAGTACCTATTTATTTTTACACAAGCTTGAGGAGGATAACATATGCTTGTAATGTAAGCTCATCCTTTGGATGAGTCCCTCAGAGTAATTTTAACGAACCCTAGGAAGGAGTGGTTCAGTCCCATATGGGCTTTTCGATGGTTGTGTTATTAGTCCAAAGAAAGAAAACTCAAGGGTTTTTCATGTTTAGAGAGTCTGAAAAACATTTAAAGAAAACTCCAAAATGTCATTTTTCATAAGTTAGTCTGACGAGACCGAAAAAGAGACAATCTACCGTGCATCAAATGTTTTCTTCAAATACTTTTACGAGTGTGAAAATAACAAGGTCACTTGACTATCTTTTCATTTTTAGGGAGCTTGAAAAGAGCTTAAAGGATATTCCATAGGGTTCATTTTTCGTATTACCATTACGAGTTCGAAAAAACAAAAAAAGCTTACTCGATTACATTCTCATAGTTTCACGAGCGTGAGAAATAATTAAGACCATGCTCAGAGTTTTTCCTAAAATGCCCTAAAAGTATATATACATAATAAAAACACACAAAAATGACCAAAAATGGAGGATCCATATCAAAAGTCTGGTCCTCAAACCTCTCAACCTGTAATAGAGACACTTTGCAAAGTTCATTAGGCTTAGGGCATAGGTAAAAATATTCAAAAATTATTTTAATTTGAAATTAAAATGGTTAAAAGTGAACAAAATAGGTCAAAATAGTTGATTTACCATTTCATTTGCATTTTCACCCAATTAGTGCCCAAAACCCCCTTTTTCTTTTGAATTTCAAGCGACGATTCTGGAGCGCCCGGTGGACCATTTCTCGAACCGCTTCCATCAAGAGGGTATTCTTCTTCCCCTCTCTCTTTTTATAGTCGAATGTTTCATTTTTAATGGTTCATTGTTTAGTTATGGGCAATTTTTTAGGGGTTATTGTGCTTTGAGATCATCGCAGGCTCACCCTATCGTGAACTGTGATGATGCCAAATCCCCGCAGGGGTCCCACAACCAGGGTGCGACGATGCCGCACTATGGAAAAGAGAGCCCCTGCGATGACCGCAACTCAAATTTTAAAAAGAGAAATAGAGCTAGGAAAACTTCCAACTTTTAATTTTTGATGAATATAATCATATTTTAATGTTGTTTGGCAGGTTTTTATCAGTCATTATGCTTGAGTGGAGGTGTTATTTTGGTCACTCTGGCGATGTCTCTACAGTTATGTGTTCAGGCTCTCATAAGGACCTTTTGCTTGAGAAAAGTGACTGTTGTCTTCTTCTACAAAACATATTTTTAAAATGAGTTCACAGGCTGCATATATTTTTGGGTGCGAAAACCCTGATTCTCACAGGCTACTCTAAACCATTCATTATTGTTGAGTAATCATTCATAAGAAAGTTTTTGCATTAAAAAATAAAGAAGAGAAAATTGAGAAACTTCATTTTTATGGTTGTTTGCAATCGTGTTCAAGAAAAAGCAAAGTACTTTTCGTAGGTTATAGTTCCAGAAAAGACACCTTCTCCCTGCTGTAGATAGAATTCATTAAACGAAAAATTGCATCCTTCATCTCTATTTGCATCTTATTGGGTCAGGGT
Organism: Picea sitchensis; assembly: GCA_010110895.2. NCBI lineage: Eukaryota > Viridiplantae > Streptophyta > Pinopsida > Pinales > Pinaceae > Picea > Picea sitchensis. The sequence goes on from SNQJ01S0102191.1 coordinate 40,392, forward strand.
CTCAAAAACATTGGTTTCATTTCCATCTTCCTCTTGCGTAAACAACAACCTCTAAAACACAACGCAATCTAAAATTTATTAGTAACTTTTATTTTCTAGAAACTCTTCTCACCAACATTAGCTAGGCTAGCGCTTTGGACTAGGTTGTAAGGCACACTCTCCAAAGAATAAAACACATTGTAGTATCTTGTGATAGGGAGTGTTGAAATCCATTTGCAACATTTTGTCCTGGGAAGTCCCTCTCACACAAGGGTCAAACCTAAGGTCACATTAAGACTGGCAGAGTTACTCACCATGCTTTGTTGGTCTTGGTGTAGAGATTGCATGTATTCTGGGGTTCGCTTGAAGGTATACCCACAATTATGAGTGGAAGCCTCTCGAGTTGATTTTGGGCTAGATACCCTGCCTTTGCGTGTGGATTGGATTGTTGACTGTCCCCCCATACATCATTGTTGTTTTTGGTAACTTAGTGGTCTATCTTCTTAGAAATTGTTAACACAAGGTGAATATGGAGGGGCAAGTCTCCATGGTACCTGGAATTGACGTTGGCCAAACTCACTCGGGCTCCTTGGAGGGTATACCCATGATTATGTGTGGGAGCTTGCACCAAGGTCTAAGTCCATTAAGCAGATCGTCCACGTAACTTTTCCACCCACTCTATCCTAGCCCCTTCTTGTCTCGACTTCGTGATGTTGGATTTCATCACCAACTAGTGACTTTGGAACGAAAAGGTTTGTTTTCATGGTTTGAACTCTAGATTTTATTAGTGACTACTGTTGTTCTCCGTAGTTGGACATAGAATTTATTTCGTAATATTTTAGCTCGATCACCATCGACCCTCCATGTCGCTCGCAGAGAATGCAAGGACTACCCCTAGAAGATCTGGAAGGTTCTCAACCCTTGCCTACCAACTCACCAGAGGGATCTCCTCAACAGAGTGAAGTCCAAGACATTTCCACTCCATGAGTGGAAAGAACTGACTCTTTAGAACAATTACAAATTATAGATTCTCTAGAGGGCTTGCGACTTCCTCCCGACTCTATGAGACGTATTGTTTGAGTAAATTCATTCGAGGAAATTGTTGTTGAGTCTTTTGGATTACCAACCGGACCTTTCACAGGCTCTGAAGGTTAGGATCCTTTTTGGACTACTGGAATTTTTAGATGGGATCTCTTTGGCTCAGGAGCAGGCGTGATATCACTGTCACACCTGAGCTGCCCGAAACATATGATACAAACGCAATACCTTTTACTACTGCCTATTATTTCCCTGGTTTAGATGCTCATCCAACCAACCATATCTTGACTATCCCCCTTCAAATGGCCCATTATACAATGGTCCAAGATACTATGAATATTCACACCGAGAATACGGTGGGTAGCCAATCTCCCATTGGCACACCTAGACCTAACCCGTCCATTCCCCCGGGATATAATCCGTTAAATGCTTCTATCCTTGTTCCTACTCAAGGTTCATCTAGAGTTTCTAGAGTCTTTCCCCCTCCTGAACACCATGCTGTTTCCAGTTTTATTTCGACACTCCCTCGTGTCCCCTACAGAGGCTCCTATTCACCTTTTCTTGGTGGAGGTGGCCCTAGTGGCATCACTCAGTCTTTCACACCTACTTATCAAATTCCTGCTGGAGGACAACCCCCACCTGGAGGTCAAACCCACACTAGAACCTTACCCCCATATGGCGGTCAAATCCCATTTGTGACACAACCCCAAGTTGGAGGACAACCCCCACCTACTCCACCCTCTGGACATAACATACCTACAGCCTTGACCCAGTATTGGAACTATCTTACCCAAGGTAATCCCCAATCGATTGGGGGGAAACAACCTCCAACTAGCTCTTTCACACCCCCTCATACAGTCCAGCCATACCCAGGTCCACCTAATCCCATCTGGGGTTCGAACATCCTTAACTAGTATATCCCTATGTGTCACATGTCTACAACCCAACAACCGAATCTGCCCAGATCTTCTCATTATATACAAAATGCTTACGGTCCTACTGATATACCTATGGGACTTCCTCCCCAAAGTCACCAGTACCCTCATGTGAATAGACAATTACCCTTTCTCGCCACTCTAGACCTCCCTAATTTATCTAGGATCTTGAACGACCCTATCCTTCATTCTCCCCATTGGCCCGTTATACCGACCAAGTTACCATTCGACATTCCCAAGTTCGATGGTAGACTGGGAGAGGATCCGAACAACCACGTTATGAATTTTCACCTTTGGTGTTCATCCAACTCTTTGATGGACGAGTCCATTAGGTTAAGACTCTTCCAATGAACCCTTACCGGTTTGGCTGCAAAGTGTTATATAGAATTACCACGAGGCTTCTTCAATGACTTTAATACCCTCGCCATGGATTTTCTCACCCATTACCAACTGCCCATCCGCTATGAAATGGGAATTGAGATATTAAGTTCCTTCAAGCAAAATAAGGCCACTCATATTTCCGATCACATCCATGAGTGGAGACGAAGATGACGTTTGATCAAACTTGATCTTCCCGATCAATTATTGGCAGAATGGTTCACTAAATCATTCGTGAATAAAATCTTCCACGATATTTCCATGGGTGGCATTGTCACCGAAGAGAAGGTGATTAGTCGTGATTAGTACCTTGATCTCGTTTATTCACAAACGGGTACTCTATATGACTTACTCCCTGACGCTCCTCGTTCTTCTACCACAACTACCTCGACAACCCCAACAACCTCTCATGCTGTTGACGGTGTGATTGGCACTTTCCATGCTGACACCAAATCTACGTCGGCCTCTCACACCAATTCCAAATCTTCTGCTTCTAATGTACATAATGCTCCATCTCCCACTCCTTCCACCAGAAAAACTTATGAGGTGAACTCTGTTCAATCCACCCCCACTGGTAAAAATAAATCCAAAAAGGAAAGGGTAGGAATAGGGAGGATAAAAATAACCCCCAATCCGAAAAAACAAAAACACAAACTCCTGACGAGAAGGATAAGCGTAAACCGAAATATCCGTGTCTTATATGTGGCAATGATCACTAAATGAAAGATTGTCCGAGATGAGCTGAAGTCACTAAATTCCTTCAAGGGGCCCCGAAGCCTCCTACACTTGTCGTCTTGTCCCAACCTTTCCCTTATCAACAACAAGCCCAATTGGTCATTCATGACCAACCTTCTCCTTCTAATAATTCATACGTCCTAATGTGCACAGTTGATTCAAATAAGAACGACATTGCTATCGCCACTCAGGCCAAAGATTATTCTTCGTCCAAGGAGAAAGTTGATGATACACCACCGCCATTAGTACAACCGACTCCCTCGACTTCACCTCCCAATGGTCCTCTTCATCTTGAACGACCGAGCCTCGATACTGTTCTTCACCCTCCTCCAAAGGGCGTTGTTCGAAAGTCTGCCTTCAATCCTCATGCACATGCTGCTCAGAACTACAACATTGTCAAAGATCTTGCACAGGCACCCTCCACGATGTCGTCCCTTGAAGTCCTCCAAAGTTGCCCCGCACAACGGAGGGCTCTATTAAAGGCTATTGGTGGAATCGATCCCACGGATATGAACTTAATAATCTTAGACCTAGAAGATCACATTCCAAGGCTCCCCCCTCAATTAGCGTTTCATATACAAGTTGTCATTGAAACCAAAAATATCTGTAGAACGGTTATTGATGAGGGAGCCTTGACATGTGTCATGTCTATCACTTGTTGGAGAGCCATTGGTTCTCCTTCCCTTACTGAATCACACAACACCCTTAAGGCCTTTAATGGCTCTAGTTTTAAGCCCTATGATGTCCTCCCTTCGTTGCCCATTACGTTGGAAGGAAAAATGGTCAACGTCGAAGTTGAGGTCTTTGATGCACCTCTCGATTATAACCTCTTGCTTGGCCGCAGCTAGATCGATTCCATGCGTGCGGTTGTGTCCACACTTTTCTGCCTGTTACATTTCCCACACCAAAGAAAAGTGGTCGTTGTTGACCAGCTGGCCTTTTTCAATTCTGACTCCCATACCAACAACATACCTTTCATTTCAAAGACACCTCCTGGGTATGAGAATGTCGATGTGGGTCTTCTTAAATATTCCTCTTTGATGGGTACTTTCCCCATTCCACCACCCGATGTTCCACATCCATGTTTCGCCTCGATCAACATGATTTCCACCTCTGTTTGAGAAACCCCTACGTCTTATGACCCGTGGATGGTACCCAACCCCGATGATTATCTTCGCTATGATGACCAAATGCCTTTGAGTCCGGTTGAATCCTCTTATCAAGCCATTCAATCGACAACCCCTTCTACCCCCTCTCTTGGTGATTTATCTCCGGATCCATTCCATGTCTTTTTTCCTACAGACGAGATGATTATGCCTATTATGTCCATTGAAGATACCCCTTGGACTGATGGACATCATCATTCCATTCTCTTCCTGGAACAACACACCATTGAGAGTTACCGACGGATCTCGACTCTGTCGACCGTTGTCGTCATTTCTACCATTCTCGAGTCTATACACGATATGTTCTACGAAGGGAACTTAAGTAATATCTCACCCACCATCCCCCTTGACATATCCATTAAACGTGGAGTTGTCGAAAATATGCATATCGGAGCTTCGTGTTACAACGACAAAGTTGTCACCTACAAGTCTCTTTTTCAAGAATTTCGTGACATCTTCACATGGAGCTATGAAGAAATGCCGGGTATTGACCCCGACATTGTTGTACATGAGATTAAGACATACCCAGGTGCTAAACCCGTCTGAAAACGACTTCGTCGGGTCCACCCACGTAAAACAACTGCTATCAAGTTTGAAGTTGAGAAACTTCTTAAAGTTGGCTTTATTTACCCTGTGGCTCTAACTGACTGGGTTTCCAATATTGTTCCAGTTAACAAGAAACAAGGTACGATCCGCGTGTGCGTTGATTATAGGGATATTAACAAATCTTGTCCTAAAGACAACTTTTCCACCCCCTTCGTTGACCAGATCGTCGACGATTGTGGCGGAAGTGAAATCTTCTCTTTGATGGATGGTTTCTCTGGATATAATCAAATCAATATCGTACCCGCCGACCAACACAAGACCGCTTTTATTTGTCCTTGGGGAACTTTTGCCTACCAGAAACTACCCTTTGGTTTAAAGAATGTCGGCACGACTTTTCAATGTGTTATGTCTTATGCCTTCCATGATATAAAGCACATTGTGCAACTATATCTCGATGACCTACTAGCTCATTCCATGAGCCATGTAGATCATCCAACACACTTCCAAGCCATTTTCCTTCGATGTCGGTTTTACCGTATACGATTAAACCCGCACAAATGTGTTTTTTGTGTAGAATCCGACCAACTTCTAGGCTTTATTGTTTCACGTCAAGGGATCAGGGTAGATCCTTTGAAGGTCGAGGGGATTCTTACTCTCCCTCCTCTTTCCTCACTTCGTCAGCTACAAAGTTTGCAAGGAAAGGCAAACTTTCTGTGTCGTTTCATCCCAAACTACACTGAGTTAACCCTCAGATTTACTCGACTGCTCAAGAAAGGTTTTGAGTTTCTATGGGACACCACTACCAACAAATCTTTCGACGCTTTAAAATTGACTTTAACCTGTACCCCACTACTTTTCCCACCCAATTACAGTTGTGATTATTTCCTTTATCTCGCAGCCTCAGACTCTACCATTGCTATGGTTCTAGTCCAGGAGGATGATTCTCATGACGAACATGTCATTTATTATTTGAGTCGGAGTCTCACGACTACCGAAGCCAAGTATTTACATGTTGAAAAAATGGCCTTGGCAACCATCCAAGATGTCCAACGTTTCCAACACTATATCCTTTTACGCAAGACTACTGTGATTTCCAACTGCAACCCTATGCAACACATTCTTACACGCCAATTGCTAGGGGGAAAATACTCCAAATGGATCGTAATACTCCAGGAGTTCGACTTAGATTAGAATTCAAATGTGCTAAGTCCAAGAAATCCTTGGTTTTTTCCGAATTGATATGTGACCTTCCCTTTTCTGAGACAGAATATGTAGAAAAGGATTCATTACCCGATGAATCCCTTTTTCTGATCAGTTCCAATGACCTTTGGTATGGGGATATCATTATATATCTCCAGACTCAGACTTTCCGCCCTGATTTGTCTAGCACTGACCGCTGTCGAATACATTACCAAGCCTATCAGTATATTATCCTCGGTGATACTCTTTATCGTCATGGGATTGGCTCCGTTTTTTGACGATGCCTCACCTTTGACGAAGCCGAGAAAGCCTTGAATGACTTCCATTCTGGAGCATGTGGTGGTCACATGTATGGGTATGCTACTGCCCAAAAGATCTTATGAGCTGGGTATTTTTGGCCTTCTTTATTCAAAGATTGTATTATCGCTGTCCAAAAATGCCACACTTACTAAACATACAACAACAAAATACGATCACACCCTGCTCCTCTACACCCTGTCGTCTCTGTTGGAACTTTTGCGAAATGGGGTATCGATTTCATGACATGTCACCCTCACTCGGCCGGGGGGCATGATTACATTATTGTAGCCGTAGATTATTTTACGAAATGGGTCGAGGTGATGCCTACATTCGACAATACGGAAAATAATGCAACACCATTCATATTCAATCATATCATTGCTCGGTTTGGTGTTCCCCAAGATATCGTTATTGATCACGGTAGCCACTTTAGGAACTTCATGATGTTCGAACTCACCAGCAAGTTGGGTCTTCACCATGAAAACTCAATACCCTATTACCCACAGGCCAATGCCCAGGTTGAAGCAATAAACAAAGTCCTCATTACCATGCTTCGACGAATGATAGGGAATCACAAAACTAGTTGGCACACGATGTTGTTTTCCGCATTGTGGGCTTACCGGACATCCGTCAAGTCTGCTA
>SNQJ01S0102194.1:19731-45351 GCA_010110895.2 Picea sitchensis
CCTTGATGTTATATCTATCAACTTGACGTGCATGTATAGATGTAAACAAAATCGGATATGCCTGTTTCATGGCATCCTCCATTTCCCATGTAGCCTCATCTGGGCCAAAATGTTTCCACTGCACCTTGACCTGTGCAATGGTTTGGTTTTGGAGCGGGGTTTCCTTTCTATCCAGTATGCATTGAGATTCTGGTAGAAATTATCCCTTCGGTTCCACCTGGATCACAGACCAATCAATTATATGGTTAGCATCATGTACATATTTCTTCAATAATGAAACATGGAAAACATTATGTTCGTTTACTGTGGGAAGAAGTGCTAGCCTATAGGCTATAGGTCCCACTCTATCTAGAACCTCAAAGGGTCCACAATACCGAGGTGCTAACTTGGCACAAGCTCCCATTTTTAGGGAACTTTTCCCTGGCCTAACTCTGAGATATACATGATCTCCCGCTTTGAACTCTCTTGGAGTTCTATTTTGGTCGGCATAACTTTTCTGTCGGTTCTGAGCGACCTTCAGGTTTAGTTTTATTTGAGTCACTTGTTGTTCCATTTCTTTCAACATGTCGGGTCCAAAAGAAATCCTGTTTATGGGATTACTCCAGCAAACTAGAGTGTTACACAGCCTACCATAGAGGACTTCAAAGGGACTCATCTTTAAGGATGTTTGGTAGCCGTTGTTGTAGGCGAATTCTACCAGTGGCAGGTAGTCTTCCCACTTCTTGGGTTGATGCATTACATGCATTATTAGCATGTCTTCAAGTATTTGGTTCACCCTTTCTGTCTGTCCATTAGTTTGAGGGTGATAGGCGGTGCTAAACAACAATTTGGTCTCTAAACCCGCCATCAGTGATTTCCAAAAGTTGGAAGTGAACTTCATGTCTCTGTCAGACATGATCTCTTTTGGCATGCCATGCAGTCTGAATATCTCCTTCATGAATACCTGGGCGATGTCTATTTCCTTGCAAGTCGATTTGATGGGGATGAAATGAGCAGACTTACTCAATTTATCCACTACTACCATGATGGCATCATTCTGTTTGGTCGAGGTTGGTAATCCAGTGATGAATTCCATGGAGATGGTTTCCCATTTCCATTCTGGGATTGGTAGAGGTTGTAATAATCCTGCTGGGTGTCGGTGTTCTACTTTTACTTGTTGTCATTCTATGCATTTGGCTAGGTACTCGGCTATGTCTTTCTTCAATCCAGGCCAATTGAATTTTCTCCTAGTGGCCGTGATCATTTTCTGGTATCCTAGATGACTAGAATAGGGTCTTTTATGTAGTTCATCCAGTATGAACCTCTTCAAGTCATCACAATATGGAATGTACAATCTGCTTCGGTAAGAGAGTATACCTTCTTCCATCATATGGTAGTCTCCATACTTTATCCCTGTGGGTTCTTGCTGCAGGTACGAGGTCACGGTCTGGACGAAGGGATCTGTTTCTTGTGCATTTCTGATTCTTTCCTTGACATCTGTCTCATAGGTGCTCACTACTGCCAGGTGAATCATTTTCACACTTCTGCTAAGGGCATCATCCACCCTATTTTCTTTCCCTTTAATGTGTTTGATTTTGAAATCAAATTCGCTAAGGAGGGCCATCCACCTAGCTTGTCTAGCATTGAGCTTCGTTTGGTCAAACAAATATCACAACCCACAGTGGTCTATCATAAGTACAAATTTTCTCCCCAGTAGGTAATGTCTCCACATTTTTAAGGCGCGTACTATAGCGGCCAACTCTAGATCATGAGTCACATAGTTGACTTCATGTTCGTTCAATTTTCGGGATTCATAGCAGACCACATTCCTTCCCTGCATAAGGAATCCTCCGAGCCCTTCCTTACAGGCATCTGTGCACACGAGGAAGTTAGCTTCGGGATCGAGGATCTTCAACACGGGTGCATGGGTCAGTAGATGTTTTAGGGTTTGAAATCTTTCTTCACATTTCTGCGTCCACGAGAATTTTGTCCCCTTCTTCTGGAGGGCAGTGATTGGACAACCAATCTTGAAGAATCCTTTTATAAATCTCCTATAGTATCCTGCTAATCCCATAAAGGATCTGATATCTGAAACATCCTTTGGGGTGGGCCATTCCATGATAGACCTGATTTTTTCAGGGTCTACTGCTACTCCTTCTTCGGATAGAACATGGCCTAAGTAATGTATTTGCTTATGGAAGAATTCACATTTGCTGAATTTGGCATAGAGCTGATGTTATCTTAGCACTTGCAACACAAGTCTAAGATGCTCTTCATGCTCTTTTCTGTTCTTGGAGTAAATTAATATATTGTCAATAAAAATAAGCACAAATTTGTCTAGGAATTTGCTGAGTACATTGTTCATCAAGCACATAAAAGTGGCAGGGGCATTGGTCAACCCAAATGGCACTACCACAAACTCATAGTGACCATACCTCATTCGGAAGGAAGTTTTATGGATGTCTTCACCCTTAATTCGGACTTGATGGTATCCCGACCTCAAATCAATCTTTGAGAAAATAGACACATCCCCCAATTGATCGAACAGGTCATCGATCCTAGGCAAGGGGTACTTATTCTTTTTGGTTACCTTATTGAGTTGCCTATAATCTATACACAGTCTAAGGGCACCATCCTTCTTTTTCACAAACAGGACTGGTGCTCCCCATGGAGACACGCTGGGTTGAATATATCCCTTATCCATCATTTCTTTTAATTGCAACTTGAGTTCAACTAACTCGGGTGTGCTCATCCGGTAGGGTGTCCTAGACACTGGCACCGCTCCTGGTGCAAGTTCTATCGAGAAGTCTATGTCCCTTCTCGGAGGTAGACCCGATACCTCTTCCAGAAACACATCTCTGTATTCTCTCAGGATAGGGTGATCGTCAGGGCTTGGTTTGTCACCTTCGATTGTTTTCAACACCTGTATTTCATATAGGGAACATCCCTTTCGACAATACTTTCTCATTTGCAGAGCTGATATTTGTCTTACTGAGACATGTTTTCGGATCCCTTGAAGGGTTATCTTTTTCCCTTCTTTACTTACACATTCTAAGGTTTTATGGTAACAATCCAATCTGGCTTTATGGGCGGTTAGCCAGTCCATACCAATCAATAGATCATACGATCCCAAGGGTAATAAGTTAAGGGTTGCTTGGGTGGGAAATTTACCCAACATCAATTGGCAGGCTAGTATAACCTTTGCTACCCTTCTTTTGGTGTCAGTGGCTAACTGTACCAACCATGGCTTGGTATGATTTTTTGGCTGTAGTTTACACTTATAAATAGATTTAAGAGCTATATAACTCAAATTTGAACCAGGTTCAATCAAAATAGACACTAGATGGTTGGAAATCATACCTTCTATTTCCACCACTGAAGCTTGGTGGTCAGCCTGGTTATTATCTAAGGCTGCATAAATTTGTGGCACACTCCTAGCCACATCATTGACGGTGGTATCTTCCTAGATGTTATAAATCCTCTGACTATTCTGTTGTCGGTGTGGACAGTCTCTCAATAGATGTTCTTCCTCGCAACCCCAACATTTCAAAGGTTCTCTCTTTGGGTTATCAGTCTTCACTGATATGGGTCCAGAAGTTTTATTTCTGCTCAAGGAGGCAAAATTTTGTTGGTGCACACTTCGGGTTGGGAAGCTCATTCTTGGGTTCTTCTTATAGTTCTTAAATCCTGGGAATTTAATCCCCTTTTTCTAAAATCTTGAACTATTCTTTTGTTTCCATCCTTTGCGAGGTTCTGCTCGATGCCCAAACTGTTCATGACAATAGGTTGCCTTTCGAATAGTGCCTTCTAGAGTCTTTGGCTCATCAAATTCAATTCTATTCCGATAGTCCTTAGGTAGTCCACTGATGAAGCGTTGCACCTTTTCCTTTTACGATTTTATATAAGGTACATACCTCAACAAATCGAGGAATTTGTTGACATATTCTTCTATAATGAGTTGTCCCAGTTTGAGTTCAAAAAACTCTTTGGTCTTCTCGTCGAAATATTTTTCTGACAAATACTTCTTCCAGAAGTATTTCTCAAATTTCTTCCAGGACAGGTCCTCTTCGCGAACCCCTTTCACATTATTAAGATCTTCCCGCCAAATGAAAGCCTTTCCGTTCAAGTTGAAGGTGTCCACTCGGGCCTTCAAATTTTCTGAAATGTCATGGACTCTGAAATATTTCTTTAGTCCAAGCAGCTAGGCCTCTGCTTCCTCTCCCTTATTTATTTCACCGTCGAAGGAGGGTGGTTTGGCTTTCCTGAATTATTCGAATTTACAACCTTTGGAAGGATTTTTCTTCTTCTGTTTCCTTCAGGCATAGGAACTAGTTCTGCTGCTAGAAGAGCCCTCTGAATCACCATCTTCCTTCTTAGAGGAATCATCCAACACTTGTCCCTTATCTCTGGGGTGGACCTTTCTCGAGGTGCTTGTTTCAGTGTGGCCACTGACATGACCACATTTCTATGTCTCAGGTTCATGCTGCATTTTTTTTTGTAAGTCGGATAAGCTCTGCAGTAAAACTGCATTAATTTCCATTTGTTTCTCTTGTTCTTTCATCATCCTTTCATTGTCAGCCTTGCAGCTTTGTAATTCGACCATGAGACTCCTCACAGTCTCAACTAGATCTAGAGGGGTCCCTACTGCCCTCCTTTCATCAGACTCTTCGTCTCTATTTTGGGAGCCTTCCCCCACCTCTTGGTGAGTCACCATTCTATACGTTGATAATCTCCCCCATGGTTGATCTTCTGCTTATGTGCAAAAGAAAAAATGTTGGTTGTTAGTCAATATTTATATTTATTTATAACCAGTACATATTTCATATTTTCACATGTACACACACACAATAGGAGTTTTCATTCTTAATTTCGTCCCTTAATTAGGAAGGTTAAGACAGGGGGTTACTCCTTTTAGGAATGTTTCGAACGGATCTTCTTCGCAACTCGTTCATGAACCCAAGCAGGCCAAGTGTTGTAACCATGCTCTGATACCAATTTGTAACACACCCACTATGGAATTTAAAAAATTTCGGCCTTTTCTTCTTTTCTCCGAGGAATAGAATTTTCCCGAGTCCCTACGGGACCTGATACAGATCCTATCATCCCTTATCCGCACTCATCTGATTGGCGGTTATGGCCACAGGCCTTATCGGAGGGTACTTATCGACTTTCGTGATACGGGAAATCACGAAGCAGGTATTCCCTTGTTTATTTCAGGGTTTCATCCATCAGAATTTCACAGCTAGCGAATACGAGGAAAACTGGCCTTTGGGAGTCCCGGGCACCGAAAATACGAAACACCAAAACCATGTGTACTAATCCATTTCGGGACTTCGCCTATTGGGGTTTCATGATATGCGAGGACAAGACACTTGCCTCTAGATATCCCGGGTGCCTAAACACCGAAATGTCCCGCTTCTCTATGTTCTATTTCTTCGGGACTTCGCAAGTTGGGAGTTCGGGGGATGTAATGACAGAAGGTATCACATCGGGGTCTTCTGGGAGCCAAACTCTGAATTACTAACTCTAAACATACTTCCCTGTTTCGGGATTTCCACCATCAGGAATTCGAGATATGCGATGACAGGAGGTCTCGCACTTAGTTTTCCTGGGAGCTGGAACTCTGAAACCTTAACTTACGTATAGTTGTATATATGTGTCGCTCAATCCATTCCGGGAATTTGCAGACCGGGTTTTCAATACTGGTGAGCATAAACAAACTTACCGTCAGGTATCCCGGGTGCCAAAACACCATCACACCAAATACCGTCCATGTTAAGCCATTTCGGGACTTCGCAAGTTGGGAGTTTGGGACTGACGTGTACAAGAAGACTGACCCTTGGGTTTCACGATTGCCAAAACACCGAAACACTAAGGATTACCCACGCTAGACCTTTTCCGGATCTTGTACTTTGGGATTTCGCGATGGGTAATGACAAGAAGTCTCACTCCTAGGTTTTCCCGGGAGTCGGAACACCGAAAAATCATAGCTACTCCATCCTATTATCATTTCAAGATTTTGCGGGTCGGAGATTCGCGATGTGCACATACAGGGGATCTCGTGCCTAGACCTTTCGAGAGCCGAAACTCCGAAATACTGACTCCTAAACCTATGCATCTATTTCAGGGTTTCTCCCATCGGGATTTCGTGGACCGAAGATTCGGGACTTGCGAGTATGAAGGGACTCGCACTTAGGTATCCCAGGTATCGAAATGATGAACTATCCTATCTCATCCATTCCTTAAATTTTTTTGGGGTTTTAGTTATCGGGGTTTCATGACTCGTGATGATCAGGGTTCTCCCCCTTTGTCTTCCTGGGTACCAAAACGCCGAAACGCTTACCGACAGCCACGTGTTCTATAAATGGACGGTCCAGATACTTATCATGGGTCGTGGGATCGACGGTCCCGATTTCTTTGTTACCTACAAAGGTTAAAAAGGGGTCGAGACATTAATGTCTGCGTTCCTTCATAAAATTTAATGGTTGTAATAAACCTTAGATCTTCCGAAGGGATCCCATTCGTGCATTTAGCAAAAGGAAGGGTAACCTGGGTACCGAACAACCGAAAGGTCCTAACTCAACCACACGCTATCATTTTGAGATTTCACAAGTCGAGGTTTCGGGACTTGCGAGTGCAAGTGGACTCACCCTTGGGTATTCCAGGTACCGAAATGCAAAAATGTTAAGGTCTACAAGGACCATTCTCCCTCGTGCAAGATTTTAAGACTTAAACTATAACATCCTCCTTCGGGTGCTCAGGTAATTTACACTAGGTTTTGAAGACTAGACTGGAAGGTCTTCTCGAAAGTAAGGGAGTGGTCTCGAAAGGGTGCCTTCGTGGGAAAATCTATCCAAGGCATCAGGTAGGACAAACACAAGAACAAATCTCCCGAGAGCAGACTTGAAAATCTATATTAGTTCATCATCATCATCATCATCATCATATATATATATATATATATATATATGTGGTCTTTCCAATAAAAACATGCATCCATCATTTCTGATCAGAACACCATGCATATAGTCTTATACTGAAACCATTCACAATTGCACAGACTATGAACATACATGTCAGCCTATAAATTTCAAGATACAAGATATAACACTTATCATAAAAATACCAGGTGATGCAACTGCTGAGAGGGGTGCTCGTTTCCACCCAACCGTAGACTCAGCGATTTCGAATGGATTTACCACTAGCCACCCTCGCGCTGAGACCATGATGCTGCGAGACTGAGTCTGTGTTCGCCAGTGACCAAGAATGAAGGTTACTCTCCTTCTTCTCTGCTATCACTCACTCTGTATTTTTCCAGAGTTCTTTTTCCTTCTCCTCTTCCCCTCACATCTGCCCCCTTTGATTGCACACTCTTCCTGCCTTTTCTCTTTTTGGCGAGGTTGCATGTGGCACGATATTCCTCGCGGTGGTCAGGTCTAAGGACTCTACGGATGGGAATTTCACCCCCATCCCTCATTACTCATGAGGAGCCATTTACTTACCAACCTGGCGAGTCATTTAATTTGGGGCCAGCGAGCCGCTCTTAGTTCTCCGAGCCAGTGAAGTCCAAATATGGTATTGGTTTCGGTGGAAGTTAATGCCTTCCACCAAGTGCCTTCCACCACCTTTCTTCAACCATCGTGGTCTCTTTTTTAGCACATCCCCGTCTCAAAAGCCCTGCAATATATATATATATATATATATATTATTTACATTCATCGACCTTTTTCGCAAGGTCCATTCACATCACACATTCACATTTCTGAGTTTTCCACAATACTTGGCTAGTATAGTTATTTTTATAGACTGGGGGAAACAGGGTGTTACATTCCACCTCTGTGAGGAAAATCTCTGAACATGTGATCCCCTTTACAAACCCAAAATTGAATAGGTTGTTGCCTTGGCCTTTGAATCCCTGTGTCAATCATTCTAGGTTCTTTAGGAGTTTGTTGTCCCTGAGGATTGTTTCTAAAGAATGGTGGCTTATATCCCTTCTTCCTCTGATCCACCTTGAATTTCTTTTTGTCTTCCCAAGATTTTTGGAATGTTGGCCTTGATTTTTGTTGATCACATAGGAATTTAGCTCACCTTATGGTCTCCTCTAATGTCTTAGGATCATCATGCTGTATTTTGTCACTAATAAATGATGGTAATCCACTCAAATACCTTTGAATCTTCACTATCTCATCCTTGATGAAAGAGACATACTTTAGCAGTTCTAAAAACCTTCTCTCATATTCATCAATGGTCATACTCCCAATCTTGAGTTCAAAGAAATCTTTCATTTTCTTTTCATAGTATCTCTTAGTCAAGTATTTCTTCTCAAAATACCTCTTGAATTCCCTCCAAGTAACACTTTTCTCTTTAATGTGTTGCACCTGCACAAGCTGATCCCACCACATGGGCCCCTTTCCCTTGAGTTGATAGATGGAAATTATACCCTCTGCATGTGAAGAATAACTATGCAATTGAAAATAATTTCTCATGCCCAACAACCATGTCTCTGCATCTTCATCCTTCTTGTGCTCACCATCAAAAGTAGGAGGTTTGATTTTGTTCATTTCTCCTCGTAGTTCATCCACCCCATAACTCTTATGCTTCCTGACAGGGGATGGACTTGAGCTGTTGTGATTCCTCTTATCAGAATGCCTTGGGGAGTGATGGCGATTTCTTCTAACACTTCTTGATTTTATTTTCACATCATGAGATTTGTGACTTCCCGATTTGCTCGAGCCACTATCCTTATCCAATTTCTTTTCTATTATGTTCAAGCTCTCTAATAAATTCATCTTGAAGTCATCCTGTTGCTCCTTGGATCTCATAATCCTTTCATTATCAGCCTTATTGCTTTAGACATCCTTCTGCAAATTTTTAATGGTCTCTGCCATATTCATGTTTTCATTCCTTTCTTCCCCATGTCCATTGGAGTTTGTTCCTTCAATACTCAAATGGACATCCATCCCTCTGATTTCATCTTCCTAGCTGTAATTCCCTTGTGCCTCTTCCATTACTCCAGAATCTAAGTTGATATTGATCTAGTTGTTGTTAACTCTGCAAAATGTGCAACCAACAAAACTTTGTCAGGCTAACTATTTCATCAATTTCATGAAAATATGAACCATTTTGGTTCAATAATATATATCAGAATCCTTTCTTCTAATTTCCTAGAAATTTGAATTCCTTGATCAATTTTATGGGTGGATAATTATATTCCATTTTCCAAGACCTTTCCAATGCCTGCTCACATGCTCAATTCCAAGTCTTGAGCAGAAAGTTATGGCTCCATGGAGCTAGTTGGGTCTTATAATTTACCCTTCACTATTTCTGATGTTCTTCACCCTTCAAACAACTTCGTGTGCAAAAATTTCAATATGTGCACCCATATTTACCATTTTCTGCAAAATCACAAGGTAAATTGTGCTTCACGCGCTTTAAAATCATTGTGTATCACTTCTTTGTCGCGCCAATAACTTGTGCACACTTTTTTGTCACGCACCAATATCTACCGTGCACAGTTTTGGTTCTTGCACTAATACCCGTTGCACGTAGTTCTTTGTATCACACAATGATATTCTACATGAATTTCACTCTATGCATTGAACCATGCCAAAGTTCAATATGCCCCCACCAGACACAATAATATGCGCGCACCATTGATTACACTGTCGCGAGACAACTTATACTCATAATGTGTGTGTACCAACCGAACTCCTATGTGCTTTGCAATACTGCGCACACCACGTGCACCATTACTACATGTGTGCACACCATGCAATGCTAAATTTCGTGTGCGCATCTGCACACCAATATTTTTCCGCACGGCGCCAAAATTTTCCGCGTGCACCCTGACACCATATTTTTCCACGCAACACCAAAATTTAACATGCGCATCAGCATGCCAATACCTTGCCACGCAGTGCCAAATTTTAAATATCCCAAGATTTTCACTACACCACATGGATTTTTTGTGTGCCCAGCTGTGCACATTCACCTTTATGCGCATCGATTCCTCGTGAATTCCACTGTAGAAATTGGGGCTTTTCCCCAATTCACCATAGACATTCGGCAACTATGAAATTCATTCAATTTCACCCCGATAACACCATCTCACCCTTTGTAACAACAGATCGTTGTGGGTTGACATTTCTGGAATGAATTTTTCCCAAACTCAATTCACGAATTGGGAATTTTAATTATAAAACTCACTCCAACTGTCATGGATTCACTATAACTTCAAATTCGACCGACTATCATGGATTCACTGTAAGTTTTTTAAAATCAATTTTTTTATGCAAAATTTCTTTTAAAAACAATTTCGTTTATTGAGCATTTTTTTCCAAATCTTTTACAATATGATTATAAAATCCATTTCTTTATTTCTTTTAAAAATCAAAGTTTTTGAGCTATAATATTTGAGGTTTGAAATTTTATTTCGTGTTATAATATGTTGAATTTTTTAAAAACTTTTACAGATAACTATACTCATGGGCAACAAAAGTGGGTGCAAAAGAAAATTTGATCGCAATCGAGATGAAACTCACCATAACGAACAAATGAAAGAACATAATGGAGAAATAAATGAGAACATGAAAACATTGAAGAAAAAATGATGATGATGTAAATAGAGATTTTCAACAAGAAGAAGTCCAACCAGGTATGCATGTACATATTGTCTATATTAAAAGTATAGAATTCAAATTTAAATTATTGTTTAATATAATTGATTGCAATTTGGATTTGATGTTTTTCAAAAAACAGTAATAGATTTGCCTTATAACGTCGATGAAGTCGTTGAAACTGAAACTGAAGAAGAACTCGAATCACCTACAGGTATGTACATAAATTTAGATAATACAAGATGAACACTTGTATGTAATTTAGTGAATTTATGTTCAGGTTTTGTTTTTTAATATAAACTTTAAATTGAAATATGCAGAAGAATCTATCAACATTGATGATGAAATATTAGAAAATGTTGATACTGACAAATTTGGGAAGAAATAATCTAAGCATTATATAAGATATCGTGTTAAGAATATGTATAATATTTTTTTCAAAGATGAATCAGTAATGGTACAAGCTCAACTTTTTCTGTGTCTAATAAACTCAAGAAATTTAAAAGAAGCTACATCATTATTGGGTATTCAAAAGTCGACAAAAGATACAAAGGTAAAACATAATGTCTTTGAAAATGTAACTAGTGCATTAAAAGATTTTGGAAAATCTCAAAAAAAAGATGTCACTGTTGCACGTAGAGTGATACAAACAACAGTAGTTTCATCTAACAATATAAAAGATCGTTTGACACAACACATGAAAAAATAGATGAGAACCTAAAGAAAAACATTGTACAAACATAGAAAATTTCGATTGCAAATAGATGCAAATGATGAAATTTCTTGTTGGCTAGATATTTCTAGACAACCTTACAAAGATAGACTCGCAGAAAATGTTAAAGAATCAACCCGCAATTTTTGGTTGAAAAATATCATGTTTCACCACATACAAGGGATGTGTTGCGATGAAGAATAGCACGAAAACAACATGAGGAACCTCCAAAACATATATTTCCAATGATACAAATACAATTGTTCAATAAGTTCAAAGAAGAGCAGAGAGAAGTTAAAATTTCCATCAATACATTTGTGCAACAAAAACCATAGTTTGTTAGACCCATCGTCGTTCGTGACACTTATTGTTGTTGTTATCATGTGGAATTTGGGTTATATTACGACACTTTCCTTGATTTTGGTAAAACTTTGTGGGCAAGTTCACCTCCTCCTTCCACATTCTGTTCTTTTATATTTCAAATTCTATGTGAAAGAGAAGGTGATGAATTATTTTACCAAAAAAAATGTGTTAGTAGAAAGAAATGTGATCATTGTGGAAATACGAGTTTGTTTCACTCAAAGTATCCTATTAATATGAATGATCAATCACTGTCTAATATAACAGTGAATTGGAATAGATACAAATATATCAGCAGCACAACTCCACATTCTTCAAATGTTATTTCCAAAAGGATTGATTTGAAAGTAGATAAAATCTGTGTGATAGATTTTCTGAAGAAGTTTGAGGAAGAAATTTATAAATACACCAAACATTCACATAGAGCTCGATGGAAAGACCTACAATTCAAAAAATATCGTGAATTGTTTCCACTAGGGACAATTTTGTCTGTAGTTGATTTTGTAGAGAATTACATATTCGTTTACACAAAAAAATACATAGTGAATATTGTCATTCTGATCAAGTCACTATATTTGTCCACGTTCTATATAGACATGCTCAATAGAGTGTTGATAACATAGAAAGAACCAATGTCAATCGACATGTTATTAAAGAATATCACTTTTATATAAGTGATGGTCGAGCACACAATACACATTATGTACAACATTGTTTTGATAAATTTTATGATTCATTTAAAGAACGTGGGATCATATTTGATTGACACTGGATATGGTCAGATGAATGTGTGGGTCATTTCAAATCTTCATGATCATTCTATTGGTTGTGTCCTCTTCACAAGAAATCAAACATTACACGTTGTTGGAATTTCTTTGAGACTGGTCATGGAAAACGAGAGTGTGACGATGCAAGGGCATGTGTAAAACAAGCACTTGAAATGTATCAGATGAACCTAGATGCCAATTGATTTGATTCCATTGATCAAGTTGTTGAATGGTGAAAACTAGTGCTAAGCCATGAAAATAATTCGTCAAGGGATGTGCAAATGTGTGTGTATATATATGTTACACATGTACACATGATATTTTTATTCAAATGTTAAAATTGATATGATCTTTAATCACGTTCTTGATAGATTTCAAGTTAACAGGTTCTTGTCTTATGCAGGTTTTTTTGGTATGTTAGAAACCAAGATGTAAATAGATCAATCCCATATGAGGCCGGTACAATACATGGGATGTGAAAAGTGCATTCAGCTAAAAAAAAACGGTATGAAAATGTGTTTGCATTTTATAGAAGAAATGAATCTTGTTTTTGTTCAGTTTGCATAGAGGACACAAAATCCATAGATATTTGAGAAAACGAAAATGAAAAATATGTTAAAGCTTGGAGACATACCGAAGTTAATACAAAAGGGAAAATGCCACTTGCAAGATCATGGGAGATGGAATCAAATGAAACTATAGAGTCAATTAATGGAAATAGAGTTTTAGATCTTATTAGAGAAGTTAATTTATGTTTCAATTGTTCAAATATATTTGTTAAATATTTAAACAACTTGTAAGTTGGATACATAAAATTTATATATAGTAGGTGAGTTTAATGGCACGTGCATGTGTGTTAATCTAACAATAACTGCTTGTTGGAACATATCGAATTATTTGTAGGAGATTTCTTTGTCGTGGTTACACCTATAGACAACACTGAAAATGTGAAATATTATTTAATGCGATGCACAGAAGGAAAGATGAGGTTATTAGAATATTTTGATGATAACCGTTTTATATATGAAAGAGGATCCATCATATTTAAAGGCTATTGTTTTTTCCGATAAACCCATCAAAACAATAGTCATGTTCAGTTTCAAGACTATCAGTGTGATGTCATAAGTTGTCAATATAGTCATTTGGTATGTGCAACACGCATAAATTTAAGAGAGGTTCAATCAAGGAAGAAAACAAAAGTTAGAAAATGGAAAATGTCAAAAGCCGATCATGAACGAATAATTGAAGATGGCATACCATTACAATTTCTTTAAACAAGTGACATACATTCCATAATTTTTTATTTTGCATTGAAAGTACACATATTTATGGATATCTAGGATTATGGAATCATCTTGTTTAGTTTACTTTCATGGTCCATTCAAATAACGAACTATATTTTTGATGAATTATAACTTACCAAGCTTTACTTACAAATTTGTTCATAAAACCATATCTAAATTGGTCAATTCAAAATTATTAAATATTCGGGTCCCCATATGTCCCCTGGACCACTTAAGGGATGAGATAACATGCTCTAGATTTTCTATTCATACCCCAAATTTGATCTTGTTTGGTTTTTAATACCATGTTCATTCGAGTAAGGTGAGTTTTAATGAAATGTTTGTCATGTACTTCTTTATTAAACACAAATTCACACATATAACTAGATCTCAATTATACTTTATGTCCTGGTTTAAAGGGTTTAAAGGGTCTCATATATTTCAAAATATGAGGCTGCAAAAGCTGCAAAGAATCTGCAAAATATTATAAAGTCACTGACATAGACATGAGGGGAAGTTCATAGAAAACCAACAATTTCCCAAAGTCTTGTAGTAATGATGATAGCAAGGCTTATTATTATTCAAGTTTAGGTTTATTGGAAGAGATAAAGAGTCAATACAATTATTTTCCTTTACCTGTGTTGATCACTCATTTGCAATCCATTCCAATCAAATAATACTTCCTCTTCTCACTTAAGTTTTTCCATGTGAATGAGATTCTTTGAATTAATGGAATGTTTTTTTTTGTAAAAAAGTTTTTTTATTATAAGTTGCTTGTCAAAGGTCATCATATACATGAAGGTATGCATAGCATAAATTTTTATGGTCTACATTGCCCAGGTGGGAAAGCAATGACTCTAGGTATTCAAAAAATAATAATCGACTTCCTAAAATTAAAAAACTTGCAAATGTAAAAAAACCAATCCCCTAAGCACAATGTGATGTGTATCCACTTTGATGTCACGTAGGGTGAGAAAACATACTGAACCAAAATATATCCATCATTAACTTCCTAAAACCAGAACCTGAGAAATAAGTCTTCAAGTTGGAACCATGTCATTGGAATCCGAAGTCATGGTTGTCACAACAGTCGAAGGAACCAGAGGGTGGAGCAGTGAAACTAACAGAGCCTCCAGTCAATCAACTTGGTGTTCCCTAATCTAGGCCCTGTACAAAAGATCCACTAGGTCATGCCTGACTTCAAAAACCAATTCCTACATAATATCCAAAGAATTATGGACGTGAGAGTAATCCCCACAGTCGCAACCAGTGGGCGAAGGGGGTGGAGATGGTGTTGCCTCCAAAGTGAGAGAGTAGTTGGGTTGGGGATCAACTGACGACATTACAAATGAGATTTTTGGGAGAGAGGTGGGAAGAATTTCTGGAATGGAACTAGGGTCGAAGCCCATAGAGTTCCCCTAGCTATCAAATCACTCAACTCGACATGCCCAAGGCAAAGACAAATTTTGAATGCTTGGATGATCAATGTGGGGATGAGAGGTAGTAGAAGTGGGAAAGGACTCATGTGGGTCAAGATGTTGATTAGCCATCCTACCATAAGAAGTGTACCATGTCAGGACTCATTTAAATTTTCCTCTCTATCTCGACATAGTTAGGAGGGGGAAGTGGGGGATTACACTAATCAGAGCCGAATCCTGGAGCCGAGTTTGAGGGATGATCGAAAAAATGATAAATTGGAGAGGCACATCCTCAACAATGGAAATCGGTAAGAAATGGAGGAGGATCATCCCCGAATCTAAGTGAATAAAACATAGGAGGTGACATGACAGCCTACACACAATGTCCATCGCCATAATTTCTCGAGGAGGAATGACACATTGTGGCACCTGAAGGTGGTACGCCATGAGGAGGATGAACATGTCATTGTAAATGCACTTCAATATAAGGTTGGGGATGACGATGAAGGTGTGGGGCACGTGGTCTGACCAAACCAACTTCCCTCTGACATCCTCCGTGTGCGCTATCTTCCTACTGACACCCCATCCAGGGAGTTGTCTGTGTTGAGTGATAGAGAAATGTATTCCTTGACCAATGGGTGATCCATGTGAATTATGGGATCACAACTAAAGTCACTCCCATCCAAATCCACCCTGAATTTTTCAAGCTTGTTGACTACTTTTTTTCCTTCATCCTGAAATAGGAAGGAATGATAACAAGGTGAGGTTGTAGGAGAGATTTGATTTCATTCAATCCACTTGCAAGGCACCAACTGGGAGATACTTTTTCCATATCGACTCCACAAAGGATGCATGAAAGGAGATTGATAAGAATCTGAGAGGCCTAATCAAAACATAAGCATCCTAGCTTATAATAACTGGCTCACCAGCCTATAAAACATATCCTCTACACAAAGGCTTCCTAGCCTCAACATCGCGTGCACTTAAGATGTTGTGCATGGTATCTTGGAATGTGCACACTTCCTCATTTTACTGCGCAGTACATGCGTGCACTATGCCATGAAATGTGCATACAAAAATGATATCAAAACAACTCACCATATTAAGTACATTTGTATTTACACTTACAATTGGGTTTGACCTTAGGGATATTACAATCCCCTCCCCTTATTTATGCACTATCCTCGGTGCATCATGTACCCATGTACAACTAAATTTCAAAAATCCTAAAAAAGATACGGGTATTCTGCGTGCATTGCATCCTCATGCTCCTAAGTAGCTTCCTTAGGACCGTACTAGGTCCATTAGACCTTTACAATCCCTATGGCTCGATTCCAGAGTTGTTTAATTTTTTAGTCCAGAATGCACACCAGATGTACTTGAAAAGTGCCTTCTTTCTCCACCTGAATCACATTCCAATCAATAACATGATTAGTATTAGGTATATATTTCTTTAGCAAGAATAAATGGAATACATTATGAACATAAATAGATGTAGGCAATGAAATCATATAAGCTACTGGACCAATCCTCTCTAGGATTTCAAATGACCCACAATAACGAGTTGCCAACTTTGAAAAATTTCCCAACTTCAGAGAACTTTTGTTGGCTTTCATTTTCAAGAATACATGGTCACCCACTTTAAATTCCTTATGAGTTCTGCCCTTATCAGGATATCTTTTTTTCCTGTCTTGGGCAGCCTTTAAATTTTGTTTTATTTTCAACATTTTCTCTTCCATTTCCCTGAGCAAATCTGGCCCAACCACTACTCTATCTGCTAGGTTATCCCAACTTACCAGTGTGCTGCACTTTCTTCCATAAAGTACCTCAAATGGGCTCATCTTTAGAGATGTTTGGTACCCATTGTTATAAGAAAACTCTACCAAGTGTAGGTAGTCTTCCCATTTTAATGTTTTATCCATCACATACATCCTCAATCACCTGATTCACCCTCTCTGTTTGTCCATCTATTTACGGATGATAAGTTGTACTAAAATTCAAATTTGTTCCAAATTCAATAAATAATCCCTTCCAAAATTTTGAGGTAAATTTTGGATCTCTGTCAGATACAATTGTCTTGGGTATGCCATGTAATCTAGCAATTTCCCTCATATAAAAATCAACAATGTTCGCTACCTTGTGAGTGAGCTTAACTGGAATAAAATGGGCAGCTTTAGTAAGCTTATCCACCACTACCATGATAGAATCAAGTTGCTTGTTTGTTATGGGCAGTTTGGTAATGAAATCCATGGTTATAACTTCCCATTTCCACTCAATAATGGGTAATGGTTGTAGAAAACTAGTTGGGTGTCTATGCTCAGCCTTTACCTTTTGACATTCCAAACATCTGGCAATAAAATTAGCAACCTCTTTCTTCATGCCTGGTCAATAATATTGGCTCTTGACAACTATAATAGTTTTCTGATATCCTGGGTGCCCAACATAAGGCACATTATGCATTTCTCTTAATACCATATTTTTCAACTCCTGGGAATTTGGTACATAAATTCTACCCCTGTACATGAGAATTTTATCCTTATCTAGCTTGTATTCTTCAATTTTCTACTGCAAATTACCTTGTTGTAGTTTTGCCTCTAAATACTTGTATTGTAAATCTGATTTGGCAGTCTCTATAATTTTGTGTTTCAAATTTGATTGATACATGCTAATGGTTGTAGCATGCATTTCATTCACTCTTTTGTTGAGTGCATCAGCCACTTTGTTCTCTTTCCCCTTGATATGCTTTATGTCAAAGTCGTATTCGCTTAGAAATTCTAACCATCTGCTTTGCCTAGCATTTAAAGTTGGTTGATCAAACAAATATTTCAGAGCATTGTGGTCTGTCCTCATCTCAAACCTTTTCCCCATGAGTTAGTGTCTCCATTTTCTCAAGGCATGTACTATGGCTGCCAACTCCAAATCATGAGTGGCATAGTTTCTTTCATGATCCTTCAACTTCCTTGGTTCATAACATATAACAAACTCATTTTGACTAAGGACTCCACCAAGTCCCTCTTTACATGCATCTGTGCATACAATGAAGTCTTCATTTGGGTCTGCAATCCTTAGTATTGGAGCACTTGTTAGTAACTATTTCAAGTGTTGGAACCTCTTTTCACAATCCAATGTCCATTGAAAATTCACACCCTTTCTTTGCAAGGAAGTGATTGGGTGTGCAATCTTTGAAAATTCTTTGATAAATATTTTGTAGTAGCCTGCAAGGCCCATGAATGATCTGACCTCTCTCACATTCTTTGGCACTGCCCATTCTCTAATGGCTTCTATCTTCTCATGATCCACTGCTATCCCATCCTTTGAAATGATATGACCCAAATAGTGAGTTTTCTTCTGATAAAATGAGCACTTGCTTAGTTTGGCATACAATTGATGATCCCCTAATACTTGAAAATCCATCCTTAAATGATGTTCATGCTCTTCCTCTAAATTGGAATATACAAGAATGTCATCCAAAAAGACAATGAAAAACTTGTCTAAATGTTCCTGGAAAACACCATTCATTAAGCACATGAAAACAACTGGTGCATTTGACAACCCAAATGGAACCACTGTGAACTCATAATCACCATACCTTGTCCTGAAAGCGGTCTTACTGATATCTTCTTATTTAATCCTTACCTGATGGTATCCTAACCTGAGAACTATCTTTGAAAAGATATTTTCATCCTTCAATTGATCAAAGAGATCATCAATCCTTGACAGAGGATACTTGTTCTTCATAGTCACTTTATTCAACTGTCTGAAATCAATGCACAATATTAATGTTCCATCTTTCTTCTTCACAAACAAGACTGGGGCACCCCAAGGTGACACACTTGGGCATATATAGCCCTTCTTTAGAAGCTCTTTAAGTTGCATTTGAAACTCCTTCAACTCTGGTGTACTCATTCTGTAAGGATTCTTTGACACTGGAGCTGCTCCAGGCATTAGATTTATAGAGAAATCAATGTCCCTCCTTGGGGGTAGTCCTGGCACCTCCTTGAAAAAATCTTTAAAATCTTCCAGGACTGCATAATCTTCCAAATTTGGCACCTTATCTTTAGGTGTCTCCTCCATATGAGTTGCAAATATTTGACACCCTTTTCTGTAACATTTCTTCAGCTGCAATGCTGAAATCTCTCTGATGGTTACTACCCTGGGAATTCCCTGCACTTTCCTTAGTTTCCCTTCCTCATCAAAGCAAGCAAATGTTTTTTTATGAAAGTCTAGGAGAGCATGGTGTTTTTCCAACCAATCCATCCCAATTAGATAGTCATAGAAACCTAAAGGAATGATGTTCAAATCTTCCCAGGTGTTCATTCCATTCATGTCCATAAGACATGACTTAACCATCTCATTAAATTTTCTTTTAGTTCCTGTCGCCAACTGCACCAACCAAGATTTCCCATATTTCCCATGCTTGCTTCTTGGCAAATGAAAACTTTTCACCATCTTAGAATCTATATAACTATGACTAGCTCCTAAATCAATTAAAATAGAAATGGTTTGGTTGTTGATCATACCTTCCACTTCAATCATATGTGATTGATACTCTGCTTGCTTGATGTCCAAGGCTGCATAGATCCTGGGTACCTTTCTTCCCATGTCCTCCACTGTTTAAGCTTGTTGTACATTGTGAACAATCCTCCCTTTTTCCACCTCTGTGAGGACAATCTTTGAACATGTGATCCCCTTTACAAACCCAACATTGAATAGGTTGTTGCCTTGGCCTTTGAATCCCTATGTCAATCGTTCTAGGTTATTTAGGAGTTTTCTGTCCCTGAGGATTGTTTCTAAAGAATGGTGGCTTATATCCCTTCTTCCTCTGATCCACCTTGAATTTCTTTTTGTCTTCCCAAGCTTTTTGGAATGTTGGCCTTGATTTTTGTTGATCACATAGGCATTTAGCTTTCCTTATGGTCTCCTCCAATGTCTTGGGATCATCATACTATATTTTGTCACTGATAAATGATGACAATCCACTCAAATACCTTTGAATATTCACTGTCTCATCCTTGATGAAAGAGACATACTTCAACAGTTCTAAAAACCTTCTCTCATATTCATCAATGATCATACTCCCAATCTTGAGTTCAAATAACTCTTTCATTTTCTTGACATAGTATCTCTTAGTCAAGTATTTCTTCTCAAAATACCTCTTGAATTCCCTCCAAGTAAGATGTTTCTCTTTAATGTGTTGTACCTACACAAGCTGATCCCACTACATGGGCGCCTTTCCCTTGAGTTGATAGATGGAAATTCTACTCTCTGCATGAAAAGAATAACTATGCAATTGAAAATAATTTCTCATGCCCAACAACCATGTCTCTGCATCTTCATCCTTCTTATGCTCACCATCAAAAGTAGGAGGTTTGATTTTGTTCATTTCTCCTTGTAGTTCATCCACCACATAACTCTTATGCTTCTTGACAGGGGATGGACTTGATCTATTGTGATTCCTCTTATTGGAATGACTTGGGGAGTGATGGTGATGTCTTCTAACACTTCTTGATTTTATTTTCACATCATGAGACTTGTGACTTCTCGATTTTCTCGAGCCACTCTCCTTATCCAATTTCTTTTCTATTATGTTCAAGCTCTCTAATAACTTCATGTTGAAGTCATCCTGTTGCTCCTTGTCTCTCATAATCCTTTCATTATCAGACTTATGGCTTTGGACATCCTTCTGCAAATTTTTAATGGTCTCTGCCATATTCATGTTTTCATTCCTTTCTTCCCCATGTCCATTGGAGTTTGTTCCTTCAATACTCAAATGGACATCCATCCCTCTAAATTCATATTCCTAGATATAATTCCCTTGTGCCTCTTCCATTACTCTAGACTCTAAGTTGATCTTGATCTAGTTGTTGTTAACTCCGCAAAATGTGTAGCCAACAAAACTTTGTCAGGCTAATTGTTTCAACAATTTCATGAAAATATGAACCATTCTGGTTCAATAATATATATCAGAATCCTTTCTTCTGATTTCCTGGAAATTTTAATTCCTTGATCAATTTTCTAGGTGGATAATTATATTCCATTTTCCAAAACCTTTCCAATGCCTGCTCACATGCTTAATTCCGAGTCTTCGGCATAAAGTTATGGCTCCATGGAGCTAGTTGGGTCTTATAATTTACCCTTCACTGTTTCTGATGTTCTTCACCCTTCAAACAACTTCGTGTGCACAAATTTCAATCTGTGCACTCGTATTTACCATGTGCTGTAACATCACAACGTAAATCATGCTTCACGCACTTTAAAACCATTGTGTATCACTTCTTTGTTGCACCAATAACTTGTGCACACTTTTGTGTCACACGCCAATATCTACCACAGACAGTTTTGGTTCTTGCACTAATACCCGTTGTGCACAGTTCTTTGTATCACACACTAATATTCCACATGAATTTCACTCTATGCATTGTACCATGCCAAAGTTCAATATGCCCCCACAATGCATAATAATATGCGTGCACCATTGATTACACTGTCGCGAGACAACTTATACTCATACTGTGTGCGCACCAACTGAAATCCTCTGTGCTTTGCAATACTACACACACCACATGCAGCATTACTATGTGTGTGCACATCATGCAATTCTAAATTTAGCACGTGCATCCGCACACCAATATTTTCCCACGCGGCGCCAAAATTTTTCGCGCGCACCCTGACACCATATTTTTCCGCGCAACACCAAAATTTAATGTGCACATCAACACACCAATACCTTGTCACGTAGTGCCGAATTTTAAATATCCCTAGCTTTTCATTGCGCCACATGAAGTTTTTGTGTGCCCAACTGCGCACATTCACCTTTATGCGCATCAATTCCTCGTGAATTCCGCTGCATAAATTAGGGCTTTTCCCCAATTCACCATAGACATTCGACAACTATGAAATTCACTCAATTTCACCCTAATAGCACCAGCTCACCCCCTGTAACAACAGATCGATGTGGGTTGACATTTATGGAACGAATTTTTCCCAAACTCAATTCACAAATTGGGAATTTTAATTATAAAACTCGCTCCAACTGTCATGGATTCACTGTAACTTCAAATTCGACCAATTCCAGGTTTGAATTTGCTAGAACAGATATTAAATCAGTAATATCTCATCACTTGGCTGAATTTCTCCATTTTCTCATGAATTCAACCATAGAAATTGGTGCTTTTCCCCATTTCCGCCCAGTGGTTGTTACTTTTTACCATGGACGTTCTACAAACTGAAATTTGGCCACTTCGAAATAAATCC
Source organism: Picea sitchensis (assembly GCA_010110895.2). Taxonomy (NCBI): domain Eukaryota; kingdom Viridiplantae; phylum Streptophyta; class Pinopsida; order Pinales; family Pinaceae; genus Picea; species Picea sitchensis. The sequence goes on from SNQJ01S0102194.1 coordinate 42,121, forward strand.
TTTGTGACATTTTCCTTCAACTCAACTTTTTTGGTCCATCCAGGCTCAATGTTGAAAACTAAAGCTCTGATACCAATTTGTAACATCCCCAACCACTAACTGGCCAGGCCATGCCACTACTCAGATGCTTTACTTAGCTCTGATACCAATTTGTAACATCCCCAACCACCAACAGGCCGGTCCATGCCACTACTCAGACACTTTACTTAGCTCTGATACCATATTGTAACATTCCTGACCACCCATGGCTAGGCCACACTATGCCAGAGAACTCTTATGTTCTCTCTATGGAACATAATGTAACATACCCAACTTCTATTCTGAGCCATGCCACATAAAAAATTTCTAACTGCATGGATTTAAAGCATACACACACAACACTTGCAGAAGCCTTATATATAAAATGTAAACATACAATACATCTGTAAACACATGAATCCATACTGAAATAATAGTAAACGCATACATGCAACATATACAGGAAATACCCATAAAAATAAACACGTAAATAACAATGAAACATGTAAATTTATCACACAATTGGCACTTATATTGGTAAGAATGTCACAAACTGTGTGCATACCTTCCACGTACCTCCCAGCCTTAGATCACATTGTTCATCACTCTCAATAGTGAGTCACTCCTGAGCTGGGACTAAAATCCACTTGGGTAAAGGGTTACTAACTAGGCTAATGGCTCATGGAAAACAAGAAAGACTTTGTCACAGGTGCCTACTCAAACTAATAGCCTATAGTCTCTCATTTCCCACATGCCTGTCCCACCCAAGGAAGTGTGCCCCTTCTCTGCTCAACAGTCCCTCGGTTGCCCCACTTCCCTTCTAGGGCTTCAGCAACAAGCTGGACAAGAAGTCTTAGAGCCCTGCAGCTATAGTTTAGCAACTTCAAGAAATCAATTACCACCAAATATATCACCCAGAGAGAAATTGCTCACGGGCCTAACATCCCAACTCTTCAATATCCCATAGGCCTAACAACCCACTTCTTAAATATCCCATGGGCCTGACAACCCGCTTCTTCAGTCCAGCTTCCCAGCTAACCAGCTACACCAACCTCTGTGGCCATTGTTACACATTATTTCCATCACCACTACAACTGTTAATGATGTAAACCTATATGTTACCTTCATGGGGGTCAGTGGCCTGAATTCCTGAAGAAAGAAGGGAGAAGAACTTTCCTTGAGAGAAGAAGTTGTGTTTTCCTTTGTAAAAACCCTATTTTGGAGGATTTACATGGGGTACACCACAGCTAGGGTGCGGAAATGCCTGATTTTGCCAGGCTGCATTATAGATAGGGTGCAGAATTTCTGCAGGCTACACTATAGCTAGGTCGCGGCGACCTTCGTACATGGGAAAAATGAGAATTTTCTCGATGCTTCTAGAAGGAGAAGCTTCTATGGTGAGGTGGTCTCCGAATGGTTTGGATCTTACTCACTTTCATGATTTAGCGGGATCATCCTAACCTCCTCACCTTATCCTCTTCAACTTATAAAAGGAGAGGAGATCTCATGGAGAAAGTTAGCTTGATTGGGTTGGAAATTTCTTGAGATTATGAGCTTGGTTAGATTGGCCTTGAGCTTTGCTTTGTCAAGATAGATTGTGAGTAGCTATCAGATCCATGGTCTCATAATTCTTGGAGTAAGAAGTGTGTGGGAAGCAAGGAACTATTGGAAGGAACCTGATGACATCAAGGCATCTGGTTGTATCTTTCTTTAACATTATATAATAAAATGGCATGTTTCTTTCCCATAGAATTATCTTTATTTTATTGCATAATTCCTTGATCATATGCATAGGTTGTCATTGAATATACTCTCTCTGCTTTCACTTTGGTTGGTTTTTGTCTCACTGCAGGATTAGTATCACAAGAGCACCAGAGCGAAACATGAACAACAAAGACATAAGGAAGCAACACTTAAAGGTATGCCTCTCATCTTTTGTTCGGTAGTAGATTCGATGATTAGAGCCTAGGGAAAGTGCCATGTCCTGTCGTGTTTTTTTCTAGATCTAGGTGGATCTAGGGGGATTAGTCTATGTACGCATTCACTGATTTACCTGATAACAAAATTGGCAACCATACTGGGGAATAGAATGTTTTCCTATTCTTCCTTGTTTTCTTGCTTTGATTGCTTAGTTTATGTTTTCTGAGTCACTGGGAGATCTTGCTTGACCCTCTTACTGTTAAACTTCATTGGAAAACTTTCTCAATTTTTAATTTTTTCCATTTTGGTTTGATTTCCGCACCCTGCTTTGAGGGACAGTGCGGCGATTTAGGATTTCCACACCCTACCTATTCTGACCAGTGTGGAAACGCTGCACCCTACCCATATCTGGCCTGCAAAAATCAGTGATTTTCGTACTGTGCTAGTCTTCCAGCCTGCGGAAATTGTGAAAGAATCTGTATTTGGCAGTTTTCCCTGCTCAGACCTTGGATTTGGTTTTGGGGTGAATTTTTGGGTTTGATTATGATTTGTTTATAGTCTGCTTGACAACTTTCAAACTGATTTTATCCATCTTTACTTTGTTTTCTTTTGAAAGATTTGATCTCTTGCTTTGAGTGTCTTTTAGTTACAAAGAATTGTTTTTCTTTAGAATTGTTTAGTGAAAAGACCACTTCTTTTTTCTGAATAATTCGTGTTAAAAGACAAAATTTGTTTGGGTTGCTTTGTTTTACATAGATTGGCTATTGTTTTTAGTTATCTTTGAAATAGATTTTTAACTTTCTTGCTTTGCATTAATTTTGGGGACATCCTTGCATTTGACGTAGTGAAATTGCATGATTCTTCATCTTAAATTCAGAATCGTGTATTGGTGTATAGTACCTTTGTCTCATTTCTTGAAGATATTGATATTGATGAGTTTTAAAATTTTGGGGCATTGTGCATATGGGAATGATAAATGTTTTCTCCTTCTCATAGCATAGCTTTCATTGAAACGAAAAGATAACATCTTCATCTCTTTTCATAACTTTTGAGTCGATCAAAACACCATATTGTCCACGCCATTTTCCTTTTGAGTAACAACAACCTTAAAAATAAAGCGCTTATAAAAATTGATTAGACATTTTTATAATTTCTGGTAGCAAACCTACATTAGATTAGTTGTAGGGATTTGGAATAGGTGTGAAAGATAACTTTCCAAAGTTGCAAACAAACATAGAATCTTGAGTTAGGGAGCGGTTAAATCCACTTATTACATTATGTCCTGGGAAGCCC
>SNQJ01S0102195.1:0-13155 GCA_010110895.2 Picea sitchensis
ACAAGCTGTCAATAACACTGTGGTTCTTCCGACAAATTCTGAACAAATTTCTCACCACAGAAACCTAAATGAAATGACAAACACATTTATCAAAACTTCGTTGATGCAATACTATGACAACAATGATGACATCTACGATCATGATGGTATAAAAATGAATGAGACTCTCTTGGTTTCAAGAATAATTTATCCTCTACTAAAAAAGTCCAACCATGTGAAGGTGGAAGCTCATATGGCCCCTCCCCTCCCCCTCACATCACTCTCAATTCCCCAATATCCAATCTATAAAATAGAAAATAATTGAAAGAAACGTCCTAGTAAGATTCATGCATAGAAACTACAAAAGCAAAAATTAATGAAGGTAAATGAAATTATATGTTTGTAAATGATATTTTTAGTTTACCACGTACTTTAGTATATTGGAGACTATTTTCAAGTTTCACATAATAATTAAACATGTAACATATGATATAAAAACGTTGCATAAAACTTAAAAACATGTAATTAACCCATGGCATAAGTAAATTATTTTATAAGAATAATTCATACAAATTAAAATATGCAGTCACGTACCTGATCCAACTCAACATTTGTATAATCATCCTTATTTTGTATCTTCTTCTTCATCGAACTTGACATCTGTATCACCATCTAGTTCAGAAATAGTGTTGAAAGGATTGACGATATCATCATCGTCATCAATGTCATTTTAGAGCATATTTTGATCGACATCATCATCAAGAACTGCATTCTATCCTACGCCTTGATCATGATATTCTTCGTCTTCTTCATTTGTCGACCTTGCATGATCTTTCGACTCTGTCTAATCTGGAGAATCATCTTCTTGATATTCAATATCATCTTCTTCCTGTACACGAGTATACTTAATTGGCCTTCCTCTTGGATCATATCTAACAACAAATGACCAATCCCTCTCACCTGGAACATTTGAGTAAAATACCTATTCACAATTGCTTGGAAAAACATAGCGATCGTGTCCTCTTTCAAACACCATTGTTTTAATCAACAGTAATCCATTGGCATGTTGAATAATTGTTCTTTCCTCATTGCGTTCATGCTCACAACCTATACCATTTGACGTCGAACAAAACTAATTTGAAGGAATTAAAGTCACACTCAAGTATGTTGTTCAAATACCCATAATATCTATTTTCATATTCTTTAGGATGTTTGTCACTCCTATAGGAAACATTAGTGACTTGGACTACTGCAGTTATCCCACTATCATAAGTTTTCCTAGTTTAATCCAATTGTTTGATGCGAAATTTATGACCACTGCACCACATAGTCTTATGGTGTTTCAATTGCAATATGCCAGCTATGTAAAAGATACATTGTCAATTAATAAATTAACATATATATTTATATAACTTGGAAAGTATCTGAAAAATACAGTACACATGTAGTCACATTAATATAATATAAAATAACTGAATAAAATGGGTGAATTTTCTTGTCTGTCCAATTTCAAACCATATGCTAAATCAATTTGACTTTGCGTAACATTGACATCTCCGTTATGATGAGATTCTCTAACCAATTCAGGCAGTCGTTGCCATGATAACCTACCTCCATGATGTTGTTTACATATTTCAATCCATACATTAATCTAGTCAATATTGTTTACAATGTATAAATGTAGTGCATGCCACTCTTGAGCAACTGAATCAAAAAATCATAATTCACTAATATTAAATATTAGTTATAATGTCTATGGTTATAAATATTAATAATTTATGAAATAACATATATTAATATATTAATGAGTATGATCATTTACTCAAAAACTGAAAATTTATATGTATTAATATAAATATCCACAATTATTAATATATTACCTCTCATTTTTTTCATTCTATCTTTCCCCAACAAGTGCTCCCGATCTTCAAATTTTTTGATGGAATTCACATCCCAAATGTGATCCACTGCATGCATAGTTGGTGCTGCTAATTTAGGAATATACTAACTAATATACACCATGGATTGATATACCATATATCCCTCCACCATAGAACCCTTAGGACGTGCTCTTTGTCTAACGAAAGCCTTCAATGATTTCAAGTGCCTCTCCACCATCCACATTGACCTTGTGTGTACAAGTCCACAAATTTCAATCTCCTCAACTTGGTGTATGAGGTAGTGTTCTTGTGGATTGAAAAATGTTGGAGGTATATACTTTTTCATTTCACACATTAGCCGAGGAATTTCTCTCTTCCAATATTTTATATCATCTTCATGGATTTGTTTCAATGACAACCATCTACATGAGATCATGACACAAGAAAATAACATGTTTCAACATAACATAATATATATTACATTACTAGTAAAACACATATCACTAAGTAAAACAACAAATTTAAAGAACATTTTACATATAAATCACAACTACTTACCTCATGTATATGCCAAGATCATATATAACTTGTTTGGCATTGTTGTAAAAGTCATTTGGGAGAGCTAGCGGTAGAACACACTGTAACAAAAAAATGAATCGTTATTTGTTTCGACCAAAGTAGACAAAAAAAAAAAAGGTTAAAAGATGTATAAGGCCAATATATAAATATGTATACTAAAATTATTACCTAAATGAAGGTATGACAATCATGTGTTTTTACCCCACCAAATTCACCTTTCTTCATTAAGATATTATTTATGTTTAAAGCAAAACCTGTGGGAAATTTAATTCTTTGAATGACCTATTTTACATGATTGCTTTGTTGCTTTGTTAATAACCATGGAAGGTTATTTTGGTCTCCATATCTATTTGATCGGATCACACTTCGCATTGCATGATTGGCTTCATGAAGGTCAGTACAATTTTTGATAATTTTTTCTTTATCCCTCCTACCATCTATGATTCGCCATAAGGTTTATGTCACATTCTTCCCGATATACATTGTATCAAACAAATGAGCTATTTCTAGCTCCTCATAGTAGGAAAACCTCATGAATTGAGTGGGATAACATTCCATTCCTCCTAGAAGACCATTATTAATACCTTCATGATGACGACCTTCATGAAGCATAAAAGAAATGACAACAATAATTATCAAATATGGTAAATAAATTCAATGATTAAACTAAAAATTCAAAACATTACATATATGATACATAAAGAAATTGTGTACCTTGACAATTTCTATTATATTCCAACTTCCATAGGTGAGGTGTCATTCTTCGTGGTTTTAAACCAGTCTCTTCTTTCCAAATGAAAAGATGTTTTTCAGTAGTACGATACCTATGGTTCTTAGGGAGGAGGTGCCTATACTCATCAAAAACCACCTTTCCTAAACTTTTGAATGACGATACTTCATCTTAGGACCACAAACTGGACATGAAAATTTACCCTTTGTTAATTTGAAGACTTGCAACAGATGGATTAATGTCAATTATACGATGAGATTATTTAAAAATTAAACATGCAACATGATATATTTAAAAAATTATATAGTATTAAAGAGAAATAGAATGCTACAAACCACAAAAATGTGTTCTTCCTAGGGCTTCATGAATTGTCCATAAAATTATTCCACATAATTTAAATTTCTTCTCCCCAATTGGTTTACAAATGTCATAGATAGTGATGCCAACCCATAAATTTAGTATCTCATCGATAAGAGGATCGATATATACATTCATATATTTAACTCGGTACTTACCTAAATTTTTTAAATTACACATAATTACTATAAACATGATATGTATATATAAGTAAATAAATAAAAAATATATATTGTGCAAAAAACAAAACAAATGAAAATGTTACATCTAAAAAATTAATGTAAACAAATACCTGGAACAATCATTGTCGACATTATGTTCTCCCTCTATATTGACATCCAAGGAGGAATGTTATTGTTGATAAAAAAAATAGGCCACACTGAGTAAATAGACCTAAGCTCTTCGAATGGATTAACACCGTCAGCTGCCAATGAAAGCCTAACATTACGAGGTTCATCTTTGAAACCTGCCCATTTTTCCTCAATTTCCCTAAATGCATAACCATCGGTAGGCATTTGAAGAACACCATATCCAGTTTTGTTACGTGCATGGTAATCCATAAATTGTTCTATGCTTTCACACCTGAACAATCGCTACAAACGTGGAATTATGGGAATGTGATGAAGAACCTTTCGAGGCACCCTTTTTGTTACTTGATCGGTTTGATATCTACTGATAAGACATTGAGGGCATTCTATTTTTAAAGAATGTGCTCCATAATATATAATATGATCATTAGGACATGCATATATAGTTTGATAGTCCATTCCAATGTCTTTCATAATGGCATGCAAATCTCAATATGTGCGAGGTAAAATATTTGACGATGGTAACAAAAATTCACCTAACAATATACAACATAAGAAATAACTAGTTGATGTAAAGAATATTAATCATAAAAATTGCATTCTTATTTTACACATTAATTGACACTAAAAAAAAATAAAAAATCAACATTTATGTATATCAGATGAAACATATTACATATCTTAGGATCTGTGTCATAAAAGTGTTCGAAAAATTATTCATAACCTTTAAGTTCACTAGTAGTAATGTAGAGGAGAGAAGATCTTCTCTCGAGCCTTCATAAAGTCGTTTAATTGCCTTTTCTAATAGAGGTTCATCATAAATACCATCATTGTCCCCATCCTCATCCGACTGAGAAAAGAAAACTTGCATCATTCGATTTGTCCCATCATCTTCTTCCATGGGATCATTCACTTGATTTGTCCCATCATCTTCTTCCATGAGATCCTCATTTTCTTGATCATGTTCCTCAACTTGTACAACATCATTTATACCACTACTTGGTACAATATTCTGCAAGAAGTTAGAGGGAAACTCTAACTTTATAATTACAAAGGATCATGAAAAATTAGTGTGTATAACAAATATTAAAACAATATATATACACATATATAATTATATATATATATATATATATACAAATTTGACAATATAAAAACAAATAATGAATATATAGCTAATTACCATAGGACGATATTCATTCAATCCCCCATCAATGTGCCCATATTTCCTACAATGTTTTTTAGTTGTTGTTATTAAAATTCTTATGGGACGTGTAGTGCAACATATTTTGCAAGGGAAATAACATCTATCATTACCCTTTTCACCCTATTTACTTTTTTCCCACCTATAATAATCTGCGACATTCTTCTGCACAAAAATACTCTTTCTAAACCATTGTTGTTATAGCAATATTGTCGCAACATCTCTAATTTGAAAAATATTTATAGATATTTTTTTTGTTGTAAGAGCAATGAAAGTTGACCAAGTTGTTGGCAACTAGACATGATTTTTGATACTTATCATGATAGAAAGAGTATATACCTTTCTATAGCTGCCATCACCTTCTATTTGTAAATGTTTATGTTTCCGAGTTTCAAGGCGATGATTGGGTTAAGTTTACCTTATTGAGTTTTTTTTGTTTGCATTTTCGTTTGTTTTAATTTTAATTCATGACTGTAAGAATGAACTTAAACATAAAACTTGGCTTGGTTTCATAATATTTTACCTTAGAAATATCGTTTTAAAAGCCACCCATATACGTTTAAAACTCAAGACTTATGAATTTATTGATGAATACACTATCAAAATCTTTGTGCATTATGGTTATCATGAATTCATTGGTTCTATAGTTCATTGTGGAAATTTTTGAATGCACAAGAACCTTGGTTAAATGTTGATATTTTTCTCATGAGTTCAATTGTCATATCAACATTCATGCAAATTAGTATAAACATGTTGTACTTGCATTTTCGTTTCACCTTGTTGGCCTGAAACATTAATGAGACCACTCATTATGCGCATAGGGTTTTGTAATATGTAGGGTTTGGAACTCATCGTGAGAAATGGTTTGGAGTTTTACGAACCTTCTGGTTTTCATTTTCCCTAACTCTCCTATTTGATTTATGATAGCCCCCAGAATCTGCGATTTTCGTGCCATTACATCTCGATTAGACCTGTCTCTGCTACTCGTCCATTGGAAACCTAAACCTATCCCTTCTGATATCTGTTGTATCCTTGTCACAGTGGTAATGGCACTCATGGTTCGTATTGAGTCAAACGGATTCCAAGCTATGCTATCCCATGATGATGTTATTGATGACTTGAAGGCTCATGGATGGGATGTGTTCCTCAAGAAGTTCGAAGGCTATAATCTCCAGGTTGCAAAATATTTTTCACAAACTTTTGATGGATTCAGAGCCAAGATTAGGGATATACAGTTGGAATTAACAGAGGATTAAAATATCAAAGCGACAGGTCTCCCATTAAAAGGCGAGAGGTGGTTTAAGAATGATAACATAGAAGATGTCCCATGGAGTTTATTCATGGCTTCCCGTGAAACCACTTTCTTTACAAAAGGTATTCCTATTGATTTGTCAAAACCTATATGGAACAATCTCCTTTTAATTCTAAAGTAGTTTGTTACATGTGAAGGCCAATATGGGATGTTTTGTTTGTACCACATTCTTTTTCTTATGAATTTCATAGGGTTTGAGTTGGATATGCCTTTTTACCTGTTGATGAGTCTTTACAAAATGTCCAAGTGAAATAAGTGACAGGGTATCAATTCGATTTTGTTTCACCATGGACTCGTTAAAATCTTGTTGGTTTATCACTTGTCGAAAATAGGTGAAAATTGGGAGACCTTTTTGATCAGAAATGGCTTCACCCAGGCTGACGTTATAGTCAACCCTCTTTTTTCTGTAAAACCTAATTTAGACAGACTAGTAATTGAAATCCAGGTCATTAATTCAATTGATGGCCCATAATTTATTGAATCAATTTTTGTTGTTGATGAAACCCTTGTGGATAAAGAATTACCATGTAGGTTTTCACCTGGAAGATCTCTGGTACAAGTAATTTCCAAATTAAAAGAAAAGGATTGTCCTGTGCCTATGAACGATTCTAGTTTAAATGTTAATGATAAACCTATTGTGAATAATTTCCATAAGGGAAAGAAACCACATAGCACGGATTTAAGTTTTAGGAATAAGAATGTTGGTCGTTTGATTTCTAGAAAACTAAGAAATCGAAAGAGTAATTATCTAAGCTTTATCAATCCGATCGAGATCGATGATTGATGTTCATATCATGAGATAGATGATTTCTTGGCTCGGGAAGACCCAAAAAATCAGTGTTCCAAGAGAGAGGTTATTACCCATGTTGAACAGTGTGATTTCGTGACCAATTTACCCCCATGTCTTAAGGGTAAAGAAGGATTTTCAGGTATCAATCACAACCTGGAAAAAAACATAGGTAAAAATGAAGCACCCCTTGTCGACTGTGTTCCACGTCGATTTGCCATTACCCCGATGCAATGTGATAGCTGTCTCAACTGGATAGAGCGTTAATATACATATGTCTTGCTTTTACAGGCTCAAGTTAAACAATTAGCTTATCAGAATGCTCTGTTGAAACAAGAGAACCTTGACCTAAAGGCACACATAGATAGGGATAATAAACGATTCAAGAGGGTCGGGAATATAATCATTAAGAACACAACCAGTTTCAAAGCAATTATAAATTCCAAACTGTCAGATCCCTCTTTGGCTAATTTTTAATGGTAAAATGATTTTGTTTTGATTTCATTCAATTCTATTATATAAAATCGAAATAATTAGATTTAATTTTTGATTTCATTTGCTAAAAATAAGACTGGCTACAAAATCTATGATTTAGTAGCCAGTCTCTTTTGAATAATAATTAGCAATTGTTTTTCTGAATATCAAATCGATTTTTTCTATTTACAAGAAATGGAATATTATACTGTTGATTGCATGGAGAAAACACTTTGAATCATACGTTCAAATTTTCAGTAGTTTCTATCTTTTTTATGTTTATAAAACTTTGGTTTATTTAGACAAAACCAACTCATGCATGAGTGGTTACTATTTTCACTATTGTTGTAATATTATCCATTTTTTGTGGATTCAACTCTATCTTGTATGATATGAGCATTTGAATCATGAACTATTTTAAATATTGTTCACTCTTGGTAGTGAGGACACCTTTGATTTGGACACATTATGGACATGTAACTTTCAAGACTATATGGACGGGTTTCTCACTCCTTGGATTTAGACCAGCATGGTGCTTACCCATTACATTTTTCCTTTTCTATTATGGAATGTTATTACGTTTATACAAGATTTAGTTTTATTCTCGTATGATATTTCATATTATTCAACACTTTAATTCTGTCTGTAATTTGTTGTTCATATATTACATATGTGATCACTATTTCATTTAAATATCATTGATTTATGCTTGATGTTAAATGATGTATTACATGAATGATTAATATTAAATTTCTTTCACTATAAGTGTTCATCATTGCAAGATCACTAGATCTTTGTGTTTATTACTCTGCTCTTGTATTCCTTCTCCAAAAATACCTTTGAGTTTGCTTCTGGGAGTGTTAGCCCCATCCTGTTAAAGATTTTCCTCACAAACAGGATAGCTTGGAGTTTGAATTGTGCAAAGACATAAACTCATTAGTTGATTAATCTCATGTTATTTTACTCGTATTCTATTTCTTTTGTTAGTTCCTTTATCAATGAAATAACAATAGTTTAAATTATCTTTGATTGTTATTATGTTCTTATTTCAATTGTGTTTGATTAGTATTCTTTAGTTCTTTAGATTTTAAATATAAAATATAAAATTATAAAATGTATGTGCTTTCTTTATCTACTTCATAAACATCTTCAAAAAAACATTTATTTCGCAAGATATCCCTGAAATCTTGCAAGATTGTATATATATTGTATATAAGCATAAACACATATTTATTTTCTTATTGAGATGCTTATAATTATTGAATTTATATCCTTAGTATTATATATTTTAGATTAGTTTCCTTTCTTTTGTTATTTTTAGGACTTTAGTTGGCTAACTGAGCCATTAAACCCATCAGGTCATTTCAGCCCAAACGGCTTGGGTTATTTAGACAACCCCAGTCTGGATTTGACCTTCCAGTTGATGGTGTGTCAATTACGCCCGTCAACAAATGGTGCTAGAAGGAGGGTCTGAATTAAATTGATGGCACGTGGAGGTCACAAGACTCCTCCCCCACACACTCGCACTCTTGTCATAACGCGTAGTTTCTCATACAATAACGTTACACTTGAAAAATAAACTACCTCAAACAATAACCCTGAGTTTCTTGTTGAACCAGTGACACCAGTTCCTCAAGCAGTCGACTTCCAAGAAATTGTTCGTCAGTCACTCATAAGAATGCATAGTGCCTTAGCCCGTATCAGACAACCTGGTAGGCCACTTTATCACCCCATTGATTTCTCGGATATCCAAGAACAACTTCAAGGCACTGGTCTACCCCAAAACCCTTTAGGTGGAAATAATACCAATCCTACTGAAACACTCATTCCTGGAGCAGGAGGACCCGGTATTCCACCATCTCCACTCGATTCTTCTCCATCCTCTTCGGGAGGAGAGTCTTTAGATGAAGGAAACTCTTCATCAGAACCATCTCAGCCTTCGACACCACCAACTCCCATGGAAAACCAAAATAATCCTGCTAGACCTTGGCTTGATCAAGATGTCGTGGTTTTACTTGGACCCTAACACCCATTACCGAAACATCCAGAGAAATGGTTGCCTAAATTCGATCTGGATTCAAAGAAATACCTGGAGGATCACATCAAACAATTTATGTTGGCCATTAGACTCCGAAGTGTTGAACACGAGGATGTAGTATGCATATTATTTCCTTATAATTTTGAGAGAAATGCCTCCACATAGTATTTTTCTCAACAACCCCAAACCATCATCTCTTGGGACAAGTTTGAAACTTGTTTCTTGGAAAAATTTGGAGATGATAAATATCCTGAAGTCTTGGTTATGGAATTCTCCAACTTAAAAATGAATCCTAAGGAAAAAGTGAAGGACTTTAACCAAAGATTTTTTATGTTAAAGAACAAAATCCCTACAGATTTGATGCCCACTTAAAGTTGAATTGTTGCATATTATGCCAAAGACTTGCACAATAACATAGCCATATGGGTCAAAAGGTCTAAAAAGAACACGTTGTTAGAAGCTTTTAAGGAAGCAAGTCAAATTGAGAAATATATATTGAGCCTAAAAGACAATCTTAGTAGTGAAGCTGAAACAACCTCATCCTCTAAGAAGAAAATAGAGATTCTCACTAGGCCTCCTCAAAATAAAAATCAACAAGAAACTTCAGACTTGGAGAGCTTGTAGAAAGCTTTCCAAAAACTGTCCAATCAGGTCGTCAACTTGAAGAGATCAACCAAGGAGGCATCCACAAGCAAAGGAATTTTTAAACCTCCTTTCAGAAAACCTTTTCATCCCAACCGGCCAAACCCAACCACAGAAGGTCTAAATTTTGAAAGTTTATAGTATGTTTTGCAAACCATCTTAAAAGAACATGATAATTCTTCTTTTGTTCCTCCAGAAAGTTCTGAAGATGTAGTTGAGGAAGAGGTACTAGAAGAGGAAGACTCATCCCCCCTGTTTTCGGTCACTTATAGGACAATGTTTTCCAAGTGAATTTTGAAACTGTCCACCCCTACAACACAAGAAGAAAAATGCAAAACAAACCCCCTTCTGAAGCAAGTAAAAATGTGTTTCCGAAGAAATAAAATAAAAATGAAATTAAACCAAGCTTAACAACCCCAGTTTTAGAATATGATTTAATTGAAGATCTAGAAAAATTGAGGGATAATATTTATGTTTTTGAACTACTGAAATTTCCCCTTATTTTGCAGAAAATTCTTCAAAGTATCGATGAAAATAGTAAAAAGAGTGACTCTATCAACAAAAAATCAGAAAAAATTGATTCAAACATAGCTAAGAATGTCCCAACTAAAAAGCATCTGAACCTCTAGACAGAAGGGACTTTGCAGAAAAAACTGTAGCCAATGTAAATAAAACTATTTTAGGCACAACAACAAAAATCAATGGAATTTTGTTGTTAACACTCGGAAAAATGTCCCACCTTTTTTGTTAACCTTTGAAATTTTTAATAGGAATGTACATAATTTTATGGTCGATTATGGTGCATCATCAAACGTGATGCCTCTATCTGTATTCCAAAAACTAGAAGCTAAACCTTCTGATCTTAAAATCATTCAGCTGGATCGAACAAACATGAAAGTAAATTGTGAGCTTAAGAATGTACTGATTAGACTATCATCCAATCCTAAGGTTTATCAGATAATTGATATTATTGTTGTTGATATCCCTGAAGTTTATGGCTTGTTTTTAAGCAGGGATTGGTCAGAACAGTTGCATGGTTACTTTTCCACAGATTGGTCTCACTTGTGGCTCCCTGAAAATGGACAACCCAACAAAATCAGGATAAATAGAGAACGTTATCTTAAGTATATTGTAACAAATATGAATGATACAAATGAACCTTTCATTACATATGCTAATTCATTTGAAACACGGGGAATGAATACCTTCTTTGCTAATTTCATGGCCGAAATCTCTCCCATCACTAATCCTGTGCAACAATATGAAGTTGTAACCTATACTCAGACATATGCTTTGCAAGTATGCCAAGTACTTCCGATGACACAAAGATCCGGTCCTTATACTTTGACGGATCCTACAGGTAATAAGACTTTTATTGCTTGTCGGTTAGAGTTCGAATGTACTAATAACACGACCAAGTACGAAGCACTTCTACAAGGACTCAAGAAATCTTTCGATATGGACGTGCAAAATTTGATAGTATTTGGTGATTCGAAAATCGTGGTTAGGCAGGTAAGAAACGCCATACATTTCTTATCACCACATTTGAAAAGATACCAAACAGAGGTATGGAGTTTAATGCATACATTTTCAGCATTCAACATAAATTTCATTCCTAGATTGAGTAATTCAGAAGCTGATTTATTGGCTAATGTTGCTTCTAAACTATTGCACGTTGAAGGTATTTCCCCTAATGCTTTTTCAATTGAATTGTTGTTCAAGCCATTGATCCCGGATAACATTACAAATTGGAGAGTATTTGATGATGACCAACAGATTATCAACTTTTTGCATATGGAAGACACCTTCCAAGGTGCATTCATTGATGAAGGTACTCATGATGAGAACCTCTAAAATTTCATAGTAATATATGATCCTCAATCTCTTGAATCGACATCCAAGCTGGTAAAATCTATCCCTAGATCTGTCGTAAGACTATAGAAATTTTATGACTTGCATGATAAATTTAAAGGGACAGTAAATTGTAAAACTAACAGTTCTTCTTTGATTTATGAAACGGTCAATTTAGGAACAAATGATAATACTCAAAATATTAATCTGGGAAAGGGATGTTCTGAGCAAGAAATATTTTCTTTTATAAAGCTATTTAAAGAATTTAAATATGTTTTTTCTTGGACATATGATGGCTTGAAAGCATTCGACCCTAACATCATACAACATGTTATCCCCATGAAACTCCAGACTCAACCTTTTCCACAGAAATTGAGGAATATACATCCTAAATTGGAACCCACTCTTAAAAAAGAACTAAACAAATTAATAACTACAAATATATTTTTCTCAGTTAGGCACACGCAATGGGTGTCTAATTTAGTCCATGTAAGGAAGAAAAGTGGTGAAATTCGACTTTGTGTCGATTTTCAGAACTTAAACCGAACATATGATAAATACAACTACCATGTTCCTCCAATGGAACAAATCCTAAAACAAGTGTTTGGTTCCTAAAGACTATCTCTGCTATATGGTTTTTCAGGATACAACCAGGTCCTCATGTCCCCCTCAAATCATCTTAAAACCACCTTTCGCACCCCATGGGGCACTTATGCCTACAGGAAAATTCCTTTTGGACTGATAAACGTCGGTGCCACTTTCTAGAGAGCAATGGATATTTCTTTCCATGGCCTCATTAACTAGTCAGTTTTGGTCTATCTTGATGATGTCACCATCTTCTCTAAAAACAAGAATGATCACTTGTCTCACCTCAGGGATGTCCTGGAACGATGTCGGAAGTTCGACATATCTCTCAACCCTAAGAAATCAGTCTTTACAGTGGAGAAAGTTAAACTTCTTGGGTTTACAGTGTCTAAGTATGGAATGATTATTGACCCTGAAAGAACCCAAGCT
>SNQJ01S0102195.1:35678-47463 GCA_010110895.2 Picea sitchensis
TTGGACATTTTTGTGGGATATAAGGAGGTTCCCCCCTCGAAGAGGCTTATTACCTGAAATTCTCTCTTTTTCAAGGCGTTGAGTACTTATTCTGAGGTTTTTCTATGCTATATTGATATTTGGTTCTTAACAGAAGGTTACAGATACAGGTTGATCATAGGATATTGGTACAAGTTGGTTACAGGTTATTGGCATAGATTGCTACAGGTTTACAGTGGTATATCTCACAGTGAAAGTGTGGTAGTGGTTTTATCATCCATTTGGCATTTATCAACAAGGTGGTAGTATGGGGCAAGGATAGGTGGTTGTATCCAGAGAAACCATGGGGTTGTAGCCTCCTTCTAGTTGTAGCCAGAGAATCGGGGAGTTGGAGCTTCCTTCAGGTTGGATCCTAAGAACTAGGTGGTTGTATCCACCTTCTGGTTGGAGTCAAAGAACCGAGGGGGTTGTAGCCTACTTCTGGTTGGATCTAGATAATCAAGGAGTTGTAGCTTCCTTCAGGTTAGAGCCTAAGAATAGGGGGTTGGAGTCTCCTTCTAGTTGTAGCTAGAGAACTGAGAAATTGGTGCTTCCTATGAATGAATTATTGATATATATAAGAAATCATTATGTGGTTTTTTCCCATTTGGGTTTCCACGTAAATATTGTTGTATTGTATTCTTGATGTGATGTTGATGTGATGTTTCTTATGTTTACAAGCTTATGATATATTTCTTGGATGCATTCAAAGATGATACATTGATGATATACTGCTAAACACTATTGGTAAAGATAAAGAGTATATACTATGGTTAAAAGTGGAATAATTGCTCATTATTGATTCACCCCCCCTCTCAATAATCCAACACTGGTGTCTTCATGTGGTGTTTGTCTGGACCCATCAATGAAAAATGCGGTTGAGTATAGCATCATTATAGAGCTATTGGGAGACGCCATTTCACATGGTGTTCAATATTTAGAAGTTCATCTGGATTCCCAAATAGTTGTATGTAAATTGAACAATAGTTACCGGATCAAATATCCTACACTACTCTGATGTTTCCTTTGGGCATGACTTTTGGAATGATATTTTGATTTTATTACTTACAATCATATACCTAGAATTTTTAATCACATATCTAATGCATATGCTAATTACATTTTAGATTGGGATTTTTCAACATAACTAAGTAAAGAAAACACACATTCATACATTCATCCATTATAAGATATGCAACTAAAGTCGATGAACAAAATATTTTATTTTTATATTTCATCTGTCTAGTCCAAAAAATATGGTGTAATAGTACAAAATGGGGCGTGTATCCATACAATCCATACACGGTCAGTACATCACATAACATAACATATATGCATGAGGTCCCGGGTGCATTTCATGATAACACACTATGGCATTCATAAGGCGTTGAAATATTCTCACCCATCCATGGGGTACGCCCACCACCTACCACTGCATCACCTCTGGCAGATCCTCCACCTAGACCATAGGAACCCTATGTGTCAAACGCGACAAGTTTCCCTAAACATTCTAAAGAAATCTCTTTGCATCCCCACCTATTATCTCATATCCTCATCCCCTGCACTCATGTCGTGGATATTCGTCTAGTTGTTGTGGACCTACGTATGCGTAAAATAAATAATCGTTAATACATGATACCATACAAAAATATTTGTGTTTTTTATCAAATTAAACCCCCCCCAAAAAAAAAAAATGAAATATATTAAAATAAATTATCAACGATCTCTCCAAAGGTGGATCCCGATGGAAATGGCATGTCTCAATCCCCTAGGTAGTGTATCCCCTCATAAGGGTAGTCATCGATCACAATGATTTTTCGTCACCACCAGTGGAAGAACTCATCGTTGTAGGGGGTTGGAACCCTACCACCTCCTAGTTGTTGCATCAACTCGATCTACCATGACATAGCTGGATCACATAGATCATGTGGTTTAATATCTACTTGTTACGAGGAAAATCACTCTATGGCATGGGGTAAACCACAACAGACATAATGACTACAAAAATCAACTCCAATCCCAAGTATACTATATAAATGAAAATTCTAACGAGACAAGATAAAGAGCCTACCTCATCCAGACATTCGATGAAGACCATTGCTAAGCATGCAACTTAAATATGTATACCTTCACTTGTTTTCAACAACCAAGATATGCAAGCATATGGTGATAATATATAATTTCAGCATATAAAATAACATAATCCATTAACATACATGAAAAATATTCCCATGGAATAATAATTCAAATATTTGCAAGATATCAATTGGATGATAAAAGAGTATTTCTATTAAAAAATGAGCAACATAAGTTTATAAGTGACAAGATTTTGTGTCGGCACGTCTCGGAACCAAGAAACTAAGTCCCTTCCAAGTGGGCCTCCACCACTTCAATCCTCCACCAAAGACAATATCATATAAAGGAGACATTGAGGTTCTCCATCAAAGAGGGAAGAGCTTGGGGGTTGAAGAATGCGTTCAGACTTTCAAGGATAAAGGGATGCAAATTCAATGTGAAGTGAAAATTTCTGAAGAGTATCTTTGCTCTCAAATTTGAATTCTCTCCTCTTCCATGGCTTGAATATGGCTCAATTTATAGCCTTCAAATGGATCCGAAGGGCCGATTTGGAACGTTTCCAATACATGGAAGGTCAAGGATCATGGATCTCGTGACGTGACATGGAAAGTCGACACAATTTTTTAATTTTGAGCACCAAAATCGATGTACACAGGTTGTAATGGTGAAACCTGCATACACACATGTTCTATAACTGGTAGGGTGCGTATATGTGGAAAAATATGATTTTTTAGCTCTAGGAAGTACAAAAGAGTACTTCAAGTTTGCATAGGGAAATGGAAAGGCCATTCAAGAAAGATGGATGAGGTGAGGAAAAAATTGCTGTAACAGATTCCCCCTAATGTGTGAGGTCAAAGGAGTATCTGTGATGGCTGAAATAAATTATAATTCCCAGAAGTGGAGTAATGGAGACTCAATTGGAAGAACTAGTTACTCATGAGAATATTACAATCCATAATTACTTTGTACACATGGTTTCCAATTTGAATTACACTGCAGATCCATGTGGAAATATACCAAATAGTTATTCATGGCCATGAATAGGAAATACAAAGTAGACACATGCCATAGGTTTTCATAGTCACGAACAAGGCCCAATGGAAAACCAATCTCAAAATCAATATGAAGATATATGTATATAATGGAGTACAATTTGATCTCCCGTGATTACTGAAATCATATGGGTATTGGTCCAATGGAAACAACTCAGGAAAGTTGCTACTGTAAATTGATGCTCCAGGTCTTCGACACTATCCACCAAAGGTGCAAGTATACATCATGTGAATAGAGGATTTGAGGTCGAACAAAATGAGACTTCTTTTGATTACCGACCATTAAGGTATACCGTTAAAAAATGTGAGACAACCTAATGATAATGAAAGTAGGTATCAAGGCATTGAGTGCATTCTTACAACTGTGAATAAAGTTTTTGAGGTCGAACACTTGAAGAATCCATCAATCAGGATACATTGATGTATTATTGATTGTCGATGGTGAGAGAACTTTCCACTGATGACTGTAAGCCTCTAGTTACTCATAAGACTCTAGGTCTCATTTCCAAAATCGATGAGCTGAAGTGGATGGAAGGAGAGTCGTTGAAAGGAGATAATTAAGGCATCTCTCATCAGTTAGCATGAGGTACAAAGAAATATCTTGATTATTTGGAGGAACTCATACGAAGAGGATATTCATGAAACAATGACCCTGTGCATATTTCGCATGCACCAAATGCAAGTAGTGCACGAAACATACCCTTTGAATAACATCCAATGAGGAAGACTACTGACAAAGGAGATGAAACCACCAATAAGGATAATGGCATCCAAGACATTGCATGAAACCCAATGTGTGAATATATTTCTTACCATCAAACACAAGGGAAACCCCCCAATCAATGACCAATAAGGAGATGTTGACTTTTGGGTTCAAGTTTACCTACCTATAATGAAAGTAGGACCAGGGTGCATGGTAGGAATATAGCTTCATGTAACTTTGAGAGACACTGAGGGTATGGATGACATGAAAAGTCAAGAGTTCTAAGAAATGGATAACACAAGCTTATAAACTTCCTTTAATCAAGAGAATGAGACGTATGGAGGAATCTGGTAGCATAGACTTGATGATGAAATTTTTTGATGCGAGGGGCATCAATCAAACTCTCCATAGGTACTGGAAGAATAACCAATCATAGGATTAAAATATAAGTTACGATATCAACTTCATAAGGTCATGCTAAACCCAAACTTTGGATGACAAGTGGACTAAAAAGTTTGTGCTATGTTCAAAGGAGATACAATTGCTTCTGATATGAGATAATATTATTTTCATGCCCATCCTTTTTTGTTTTTTCATAGGAAAATGAATGCTATGATATAGAGGGGGAAATGAATTTCATGAGTAAGAAACTAGCTCCAAATAGTGGAACATACCTATTCTCAATTCAAGGAAGTGCATGCAGTGCATGGACACTCTAGGGAATGTTTCCTCTTAGGGTAGAGGGTGTCAAGCTTCAAAGGATATAAACAAGGCTTTGTTTGGCTGGTAATGCAAATTTCTGATGTAATAGGATTATAACGAGAAAGAGGGAATGGATAATAGGCTCAATACTACAAACAAGAGGATGAAATGAAATTACAAATTAACTCCAAAGAATGTCATTTTTCATAAATTTAGTCCCCTAGGCCCAAAAAAGTATAAAACAATATCTAGGAGAACTCTTCTAGCCAATGTTGACTAGAGTGTTCCTTTTTTTTTTAATTTTTCTACTTGGTTTGAAAAAGGGTTAAACTTACACCAAATAGACGTCCTTTCAAATCCATTTAATGAGTGTGAAAGAGATAAGTTAACTCGACAATCTTTTCTCTTTTGAAATAGTTGGAAAATAGATAAAAAAAAGAATCAGATGTTGTTCTAATCAACATATCATGGGGGATGCCAAGACTCCCATGCATGACTCCTGTCGAAATCTGGAAACACAATGGTAGTTGACACAATCTTGGGAGAACCCAAAACTTTCCAAGCCGAGGAGGATAAAATACTTGCAGAGGATACTTTATCTACAATATATCGAAGAATTCCCCTTATCTGGAAGGGTTTAGAAGAAGGAAGGTGAGGCTCTAAAAGATAATTCCAATCAAAGGAAACCACCCTAGGACTTGGAGAGAGTGTACTTGAATATAGTGGAATGATCCCTTTCTCAGGAGGTACAAAACTAGAAATTCTAAGGACATGGTCGAAAGACGCATCACCCCCCAAAAGAAGAGTTGGATTGACCGAAGATTTCATAAGAAAGACTACTTCTTCAACCATTGGTTGAAAAGGATGTGATAAAACATGGTAAAGAGATGCATAAATCCCTAAAATAGGATTGATGTCGGCCAAATATTACATCGACATGACCATTGATTGAATAGGATGTGAGACAACATGGTCAATAGACACATCACCCCCCAAAAGAAGAGTGGTGTTAGTCGAAGATGGCATTGGCACGACCACTGCATCAACCAAAGAAGGATTAGAAAGTTGGGAAACCAAGCATGACTCAGAACCCAAAGGGCCCCCAAACAAGGACCGCACTTCTTGTACCACCGTAGTAGCAAGGAAAAAATGAGTAAGGTGATCTCCTTTGCAAATCCTACAAAGGAACTTGGGATTATATCTTATACCTCAAGGCTTCTCAATCATATGAATTCCCCTAGCATGAATTGCAGTGGTTGGTGACATGCTCCCAACATGACTTGTAGAGGCTATTATCTCATCTCCAACATGACTTTCAAGGCTTGGTGATTCCCCAACATGACTAGAAGAGGTTGGTGTTGTATGTGTAGTGTGACTAGTAGTGACTAGAGTTTCTCCCCCAACATAACTTGCAATATATGGTTACATGTCTTCAACATGACTTGCAGAGGTTGTTGACCTATCTCGAACATGACTAACATAGGTTGGTGATATAATGCATGTTGGCACAGGGGAAGACCCAAGGTTCAACGCTATAGCACCGCATCAACAAAACCCTAACTACCAACCCTTTCGGAAACACCTGCGAAGCAGATGAAGTCTTACCCGAGGTAGAGGCAGGGGTGGTTGCAAGATTCTAGTGTATGCAACCTTAGCTAGGACATCGATCCTTGATTGTAACACCTAAACATGGCACTTAGCAGCTACAATTCATCAATATTTAACTAGTATCTACTTCGCAGATAAAACCCTAACAATAGATTAATGTAGTATTCAACTAGGTCTAACATCTAGCAGCACTTAGCATAAAGGAACAGATCAGATCTAGCAGATTCAAGCACTAAGCACATTTACATAGGTTATATCTAGCATTCATCCATATTATTAAGCACAAAGAATGAACATATCTATCTATCATTCATCTATATCAAAGCATTTAAGAAAGTAAACACATCAATACATCGCACAAAGCATAGAAACACAGGATATACGTGGTTCACCCCCTCCCTGGGGCTACATCCACCAATTCTTCGTCTTCTTTATGAGCTTCTTTCAATCTTCTACATGCACGGAGCCTTGAGATCTTACTCCGCAGAGGACAAGAGATCTATGCACTTCGCTAGATCCTCCTTCCCTGAGTTACAACACAAATCCTTCCACAGTCTCTTATGATCACTTGCACTTAGCTCTGCAAGTCTTAAACAATATGCACAAAGTAATTACAATTACCATTTGCACTTAGCCTACATACACCGCTTACTTACATCACCTAGATTTCTATTTATACATTACAAAATCAGGCCTAAACATGGGTAAACCCATGGTCCGACATCCCCATACCTGTTACATAAGCCGCCCAAAACCCAAAAATCCCTAAAAAGGGGTCAAGATCCCACAATCTCTGCTTCAAATTGCACTCTGCCTTCGACAACCTGTCGAAGTCCCAAAAGTAGGTCAAACATGACCAAGGATCCTCAAAACTTGGTCAAGGGCCAACAAGCCCCCAACACTCACCTGTGACTCATCCCAAGTCACTCTAGTCTAGGTAGCTATGCTTCAATATCCTCGAGCTTGGCTCGATCTGCTTCAACCTATTGTTGTGCCATGGCCTCCTTCTCGACGAACTCTTGGATTACTGCTTCGTTGACAGGTCCCTCTAAGTGTTGTTTAGCTGCAGCGATGTGTTGATGGGCGAAATTGAATGCTCGTCAACTGGAAGAGTGGATCCGGTCTGGGGTTGTCTAAATAACCCAAGCCATTAGGGATAACCCACCCTGACGGGTTTAGCGTCTCCGTTGGCCGATCTTAGTCCTATAAAAACAAATGAAAACTACACTAAAAAAAACTAATCTAAATAAAAACAATAATTAAGACAAACTAATAAACAAATCTAAACTACATATATAAAATCTATCACCTAAATTATACAACTATAATTCTATAAAATTAAATGTTCAACTATCAATAGAATCAGATTCAATTACAAATATACAATATTTACAGATTACAGATTTAGATGAAAACCTGCAAAAATCAATTGTAAACTGTCCTAAGACAGTGAAACCATTGTTTTTTTTTGTTTTTTTTATTTTATGAAAAAGAAATGGAATAAAAAACTATCTAAGCTAAGCAACTAAAGTAATAAATCTAACTACAAATCTAAACTATACATTATATATATCTAAACTACATAAATAACACTAATAAGCTAACCTGTAATAACGCTTTCCAATTTGTCCTGTGTAAAGAATCCAGTTTAGTTGTTCGATGGGAGGAAACCCACACTAGATCCTCCGCAAGCCTCTAGTAAATAGTAAGCAACAATGCTCTTTTGAATATCGATAACAGAACAAACAAGACACAAAAAATTACAACAATCTTATAATTTACAAATCATCACATTTAGATAAATCTATGTGCCAGGATTTGTACAAAATGATTCAATTAACGAAGAAGAGAAATCTGTAATTCATTAACTGAAACAAAGTAATTGTTGTACTTTTAAAATAGGAGAGATCAGATATGGATAACACATAAACCAAGTCACATCAACTTGCAAAGAATTACGATAGCTAAAGTAGTCTATAATTAATTGCAAACTGATACGAATAAAACTTCAAACAAAAGTTTGATATATTGAAAGCGAAAGCTGTTACAAGACATCAACTTTCATCCCAGTCTGTATCACAAATCCATAATCCGGTTCTCTCCACCGTGAAGATGATGGTATTACAAAAAATTGACAAGTATTTAAAGACTTCCCATAGGGTAAAACATCCCTGTGGGAATTATCAAAACAGTTTACACAAATCCGGGGATAATATCCCAAGTTTCTAACTCAAGCTAATAACCTAAAACAAAACCATATCCAAAGTATCTCCTAAAATGCCATAGGATGCCCATTTGATCATTGTAATTCGTATGCACCTGAAAGAGGACAAGAATAGACAATATTAGAGGATATTTTATTGATAAAATTGACAAAAATCTAATTTTTAAGACTAGCTACAGAATCTTGCGATTCTGTAGCTCGTCTAAATTAAACACAGAATCGTTTCAAAATCAATTCAAATCTTAAAGAATATATTCAAACTATTGAACAATATTTGATTGCTAATTAGAAACCAAAAGAATCATTCAAATCAAAACTTGTATGCAAATTGGAACAAACTAAATCGTGGTCAACCAAATGATAACAGAGATGCATGCACTCTGTTCAATTTGTTATCACCAATTTAGGGTAAACAGAACCGCTTTAGTAAATTCAACAGTAATGAACCAATTCCAATCGACACAAATAGTTTATGTTGCTTCAGCCATCAACAAAATCATTGTCGAATCCAAACGAAATCAACAGAATCATTTTTTCAAATTAATAGAACTATATTAAACATATACAAACGATCATGCTATTTGCAAATCAAATCAAAACTTGTATGTAAATTGAAACAAATGAAATCGTAATTGAATTAATCAATTGATAACAGGATATGTGGGATTTGTCAAATGTTTGTTATTGCCAATTGGGAGCAGACAGAATCGATTGATAGTTGGGGAGCCAACAAAATCATCACTTGAACCAATTTCAAAATGAACTGTTAGTCGAGTTTTCATACGAATTCAACAGAGACAAAATATGTCGATATGAGCTTGACAAAATCTTTTTTGAAAATCAAAACCAATCAGAGCAACATCAAATCTATTTTCGATACCAATACAACTCATACAAGAAATCGTGCTAACTCAATACACACAACAATCGTTTGCAAATCAAATAAAAAAGGAACGAATCGAAACAGTTTGGAGACGACATAATCGTTATGTAAAACCGTATCAATCAACACAACTCCATGATTTTAGCAAATAGATCTTTTGCACCGGTCAAATGTAATCGAAATTCAAACGAAAATATTGATTCAATACAAAACAGAGTCGTTTCTGGTAGATCATGGTCAACAGGGTTGTTTTGAGTTAAACGAAACTAATCGAGATCAAACCCAATCGACTATCTAAATCAGACGAACAAAATTGATTCAAAAACAAGACAAACATAATGAAAAACCAACCAATTTCTTATACTAAGCTGGGCATGAAAAAATCGTGTAACCAAATCATATCTACATTTAATTTTAGCAAAATGAATCTACTGTACAGGATCCACAACAAAATCGTCTAAACTATAACAAAATCATTTAAAACGAACAGAGCTAATTTGAAAGAAAAACCCAGTCTGTTATATCAATTCAAAAAAACTTACAAGCGAAATTCATATGGAAATTCATACCTGGCCAATCAGCAAACAACTCGGTCATGATAGTTTGGAATTGACAAAGGCTGTTTCCGCTTCGACATTCCTGAAGACAATCGAACCGGTGGTTTTTTGTTTCTTTTCACTGGCTTGTAACCTATGGTTCTCCTTCTCCAACACTGTCACTTGTTCTTCTAATGCTTTGATATTTGATTTCAAGAGGGGAACGTCAATGTAATAACGCTCTAGCCAAGAATTACATTGGATACATGATGGTTGCTTGGGATTAGATAACACAGGCAAGGGTTTGTTTAAGCCAACATGGGTTTCATTGTGCAACTTGATTCCTGAGTAATTTGGATCATTTTTGAGGCACGGGGGAAAATTAGATACATAGTCATAGGGTTTCGTAGATCATAGGCCATGGGAATAGGGGTACTCTTTAGCTAGGAAACGCTCAATATCAGAGTCTGAGTCCTCACTCAACACTATGGGATTTTGGTCGATATTCTTTTTAGGTTTGTTTCGGGCAAGTCTCGAGATCAATCAATCATTTTTATTCCCTTTACTGTTGACAACATTGTTACCTCTACCTTTCTTACTCACTGGCTTCTTGACAGCCTCAGCCTGGTCTTTTGTACATGGGTTGATTACGATGTCGGGTAGGTCGATGTCAGGGTAAACTGAGGGTTTGGCAGGGGGTAGAAGGATATGGAATGGCACGGGTGGACTGACCATAGTCTCAATGACCATAGCCTTGTCGATTTGAACAGACCCCGGATTAGAAAAGCCATTTCTAGATAGAAAGGCTTGCCAATTATCGCCATGAAGACTCAAATGGTGGACGACGATGAGCTTAATCAAGTCGTGATGAAAAAGGATGTTATCAGCCTTCTCACGCTTGAATCTCTTAGACATTTTGTAAGACTACGCAAGAAGTAATGTGGCATGTTCAAAGGATAGCCCATGAAATTCATCAACAACCGAAGGTGATACAGAAAAACCAAGCCATACCAATCTTCACAGGTCACAAATTGTTTCACAATTACCAGAAGATCATGCCACCTGGGTTTGAGGGTAGAAATAGGCATATCTTTATCACATGACACAACCTTCCTTGATACGAATAGTAAAGGCCATGGCACCTCGTCGACTTTGGATTTTTCAAACCACCTTTCCCCTGTGGCTTCCAGTCCTGTAGCAGAGCTTATGACTTTTTCATTGAGCTCGAGCTGTATGCCACCAATTTTAGCCCTGCACCCGTCAAAGGTGAGGGCGAATTTTTGGGCAACCAAAAGGTTGAAACCCTCGAACCTTTGTATAAACACCAGCTAACCATTGTTTTCTAAATCTTTACGAGCATTATCGAATAGAAACAGAGCTTGGTTACCATTTGGCTCTATGTGCACCACCGGTGCCATAGACAGGAGCACACGGTGAGCAGGGTGAGTGGGTAAGGGTTCGAACAGAGTATACACAAGGTTGATATCTCACAAGCTTGCCCAGAGACTAGCAAAGGTGAATCGGGATAGGGGGAAAACATTAATGACAGAACGTGCGAAGGTGGTGGAGCTAGTTCAGCCCATGCAAAACAATCATATCCCACAGTACAACCGTCGGCGCATACAACGATTCAAACCACTATTTCATAGGTTAAAAATCATGTCATTCAAACCATTAATGGAATCAATGATACGTGGACCAAACATTTGTGCGAGCAATAATGTTAGCATAGTTTTAAAACCAAAGCAACAATTCGAAATCATACAAAGGGTTTGATCATACGAAAATATGTGTCGTATGAAATGACTTATACCAAGGGTCTAACCATAACACCAATGTATTCTCATGAAACCAATGTGTCAAGGGAATAGATCAAAGAACATATCAAATCACCAATGCATCACAAACTCGATCAAAATAATATCATCACAGTCTTGTAAAACGAAGTCATATTAACAAATAAAGAATGCGAAATGAATAAGT
>SNQJ01S0102195.1:47473-75697 GCA_010110895.2 Picea sitchensis
AAAAGTCTTTCACAATCATCATTAACCTCTTTGGTTATTCTCTTTTTTTCGGCAAGGTTTGCCTCCCATACCTTGAGTATTATATCCCCTTTAATATGCTCTGAAATAGATAGCTTTTGAGTTTTTTCGACTTCTTGTTTTGTTGAAAGAGCTACTTCCTTTTGAAAAGTGGTTATGGCTACTTTTGCTTCTTTCTATTTTAAGAGAATACTATCAAAGGATTTTCTTGCCTCCTGAAAGTAATTCTAAATAATTTCTAGCTTAGAGATTACTCCTTGTTTCTCTTTTTCTATTTTTGCATGTATTTCCAACACCTGGGCTTGGAAAGTTTCCATCTCTACCACTTGATTTTGAATTGAATTTATCTTACTTTGTAATTGTTTATTCATTTCTTCCTAATGTAGGACCTGTACTTGATTAACCTGTATCTTCAGGTTCACTTCATTTAATATGGCTTTTAGTGTTTGAATCTCCTATATGTCACTAACTCTGGCTCGCTCTAACCCTTTGTTTATTTCCTGACTGATATTTCTTTTAGTCTCCTTTAATTGACTCTGTAGTTGGGCTATCATTTGATCTTTCTGTTGTAACCTAGTTCTCAAGTTACCTACAGAGTATAAATTTGTTGTTGCGAAGGCTCCCATTGTGCCTGCTATTTCTGTAGCGAAATCCCCTTCTTCAATATTTTGTCCATCTACGATGATCTTATGATTTTTTATCATCGTGTCTCCTCTTGGATGCATTTCCTGTTTCAATATAGCCTTCCTCTTTTTACTGAAAAAAGAATTGGATGAAGGAATATCATCTCTAGAAATAGGTTCAAGGTCACTAACATATAGAGCTTCCATCTGGGGGTTTTCGTAAGTAGACTGCAAAGGGGTCAAAGAAGTAATAGGGCTTCCAAGCTCTGTCAATTTCGTTCCTCCTACTTTTTTTGGAAAGTTCCCAGGAATTTCTGGGGATGCTTCCAACTCTTTTCCTTTCCATGACTCTGAGTTCTCGGTCTGTGGAACTTATGTTCTTTGTGAAGGCATTTCAGTCTCCTTCGGATTTTACTTTGTATTTTCTTTATCCTGTAGCTCTAATTCAAAACCTAGGGGAGGCTCTTCCTGCTCTAGAGGGGGAGTTGTGGATTCACCTTGCTATATCTTCGGTAAACAGATTCGCCTGTGACTTTGGAAATTCATAAAACTAGTCTGTAAGTCGGGTGATAATTCTCGTACTCTGTTTAATACCTCCTCGTAGTTTTTAACCTCTTTGAACATATTATCATAAGTAGACTTTTTCGTGTTCATAAGATTTCACACCGCAGTGTATTAGGTGTTTGTTCACTAGTTGATAAGGGTCATGATTTTTGTGCTCAATATTTACCAATTTGACTTCTTCGAGTGCTTCTTCTTCCACCTTGGAATGGCCCAAGTTTTGTAATGAAAATTTCCCGATATGCACAGGGAATATTGGCCAGGAATTCTTTTGAGCCACCTTTATCTCTATTTCAATATCGCCTTTCACTATTTGGTGTGCTACTTCCCTACACACCAGTCTGTCCAGGAGGAATTTGGGAAGCACATGAGGGGGGATTGAGCACCCATAAACCCTGATGTAGGAGAATATTTCTTCAATGAACCAGTTGTCTATTGCCTTGAGGTTTTCTGAGACTGTTTAATGTGAGGAGGGTCACAACCATAAAACATTTTATGCATTGGTATTACTACAAAATGAAAAATTTCGTAAAATGAAGTTTTTGCGTTTTCTTCCCACGGCTTAGAGTGATACTCGTGAATGGGTTCGAGAGAGGTTATGTTCCAACTCCAATTCATTGGGGGGAATGGAGTCATAAAACAAATTATGTCCATGATGTATGCTGACATGTAAAAGGACACTAGTTGACCTTGGGATCTTGCAACTTTGTAATCTGAAACCTCTTTGGCTAGGTTATTGGATAAAATCTTGCTCTATTTAAAACTATATCCTTTTGATGCTTCCTCTAAAAAGGGCACCCATTCTGCGGGGAAATGACAGGGACTCTTTTTGCTGAAGAGTCTGCACAACATCATGACTACATAAACCATGTACTCATTCAAAGAAGCTGTGGAATAAATTATGTGGGTATTGACCCTAAATTTTGATGGACATCTCCACCAGCCTTTGATCAAATTAGGGTAAGTTTGGTCTGCCTCAGTACATTCATTTCTCTGAAATTCAGCTAAAAATTCAGCATTGTAAATGTATTTAGGATTGGGTGAGATTTTTTACATTACTTGGATATGTTTAGGTTTGAATGAGTCAATAATGAACGCTTGATCGTTTAAAATGCTTCTCGTCAGAATATCAATATTCTCTAAAGCCCAACTGATCATGTCATTGTGTTCCATGAGCCGTGGGCGTGCTGCAATCTTGTGAAGTTATGATTCTGCTATGTCCAGAAGGTGATTCTCGAAATCATTAGGGGAATTTTTGATCTCGTAGTCCAGAATTTCATAGATTTGTCTCTAGGATTTGATCGAGTCAATAGCATGTGGCGTGGTGTCGGATATGACATCTCCCTTTGGGCTGCAAATCTCAGTTGTATCTTCACTCTTCTTGGGTGCCTTCTTTGGTGCCACAACTTTCGTATTGGAACGAAAACCTGTCACATAAGAGAGGTGTATAAGCTTGGCTAGATACGACTTACTCCTGATAGAAAGAACAAGAATAAGGTTCAAAACACAGACCTTTAATTTTCCTTTAACTCATTTTATGGTAAAAGCACTGACGCAGCTGCCAAGAACTTAATACCTTTAATGCAGATAATATTTTTGAGATATGCATTTGCGTCACAGAAATCACTATCTATACATTATTAATATGGTCGTATTTTGGCGATTCTAAATTCAAAATTCAAAAAATCTCATTCAACGGAACCCAAAAAATGAAAATACCTAATATGTTTAATTACCATTAATGGTGTTTTTAAAACGAAGTTAGTTCATTTTAAACATTGATTTTGAGTCGAGATTTCGCGTTTTGGGGTTTCAAGGATCTTGCTTACACGAGGTATGTCACCACTAAACCCCGAATCCTGAAATCACGATGAGATTAGTTTAGGCCTTAGCTTTGGTGTTGAGTTGGGACTTCGTGTTTCAAGGTTTCGGGGATCATGCTTACACGAGGTATGTCACCATTAAACCCTGAATACCAAAATTGCGATGAGATTGGTTTAAGCCTTAACTTTGGTATTAGTAATTTAATTAATCGGGATCAATAACTAACTTCCATTTTTTTTGGAAATCGGGGATCGAGATTTCGTGATTCAATATGTACTGAAAACGTATTTCTCTAAGTGAACCCGAATCCTGAAAGGTTAAAAGATTGTTAATTAACTCCTTTAGGGTTTTAATTTATCATGATTAAAAGTACTTTACAGAACGTGCATTGGGATTTTAAAACACTAGAGTTTTATGCCTTTTATTATTTAAAAAATAAATCCATTTCGGGATTTTGGTACCGATATTTTGGAACTGATAGCGAGGATTATACCTTATGAAAAGCCGAATCCCAGAAAAAAAAGTTTTTGTCTTAGAGATAAAAACTTTAAGACCTGGTTTCAACAAGTTGGATATAGTACGGGTCGAAGACTGCATTCGACTTCCACTGTTTTCCCATATCGCTCGAGTACCAGAGCATGGTGAAATTCGCAGCGAGCGACTCGAATGGCTTGATGTCCGGGAAGGTCGCACCTTCCGTCATCTCCCAAGATGTAAATGTAATGAGGATCAGGAGCCAGCTAAAGTGGAACTCATATCCCTGATCCTGATCTTCGCGGTATTATAACTCCAGCTGGTTGACCAAGTACTTCACCTAGTTCATCTGTAAGCCTTATACGCACTTCCCTGTGAGGTCCACAACAAACCCTATGCCCTACGTAGGTTTTTTCTTTCTCACCATCTTTCCTGCGATTAGCTAACATGCCAGGCACACTGCGCCATTCTGGATGGAAGCTACCTTGTATCCTCGCGTTCCTTTTTCTACATCGCCATATGTGTCTTTTATCTTCTATGCCAATGCGTGATCTGATGCCTTTCCTAGGTAGAAGTCATGTGAGTCGGGTCCCTGCATGCTCAATTTGGTGATCCTATGGATCAGCGTTGGATTGACTGTAATGCGTCAGTCTAGCCATAGGTAGTCACCATGGTAACATGAGAGCAGGATCTTAACACACACATTAACCTCCTGGTTCCTTCCAAAGTGTAGAAACTTCATTACATTCAAGAGGGTGGACTACACGAGGTTCATAGTCCACAACTGGGGTTTTATTTTTGAGTTATTCCCCTTCGTCCTGGTCAAGTATTTGTAAGGATCGAGCATACTATGGTTCTTGAGGTCTCCTAGTTTGAAGTCGTTGAGCTTCAACGTCGTGATCTTATCTTGCTGCATTCTAACTGTACATATCCCATTCGAGCGGTATGCAGTAACCATGATGTAATCAAATTCCCTCGGGACACTATCACGACTCACCACGCCAGCCAGAGGCAGGATATAGTCTGGTAAGATGGTCGGGATTAAATTCGTGTGGCTAGGTCATCTATGTGCTTGGTTCTCTTTTCTGCTGCCGTTCGGGATGGTCCGGATCCATGAGTAGTTGAAGAAGAGGCTTGCACTCCTCTCGTCGATGATTCTTGAACTCCTATGGACATCACTCTCTCAGTCATCAGATAAATTAAAACTTCTTCGACTGACTTCTCCACATCACTGAGCTCGTCCGACATGCATGCTCTCGATCTGAGAACTTGGGTGGATGAATGAGTGTGTAATGCAATGGAATAGGTGTCGATATCAATAAACACAACGCGGTAGCAATGAGTTGGCTTGGATACAATTCGCAAAAGTGTTCTCGGTGCAACATTCGATAGACTAAGTAGACACGATGTAATGGATCTCTCCAATATATGAGAGGTCTCCATCAATGCAGTTCTATACGTTGTGGCATGGTCCCAATGGTATGATGGCGAGTCTTCAGGCCATTACTATTGTTATAACCGTTTGGGTCATTAGGATAATGGTTATAATACTTCCAATGACTATATCTCTTTTCCATGGTGAAGTGCCATGTTATGCTGTTCTGATATCCCGACGAAGTTCTAGTTTTGCAATTTATCCTTCTGCGAAGTTCCCTATGGAATATTCTGCAAGTTTTCTATCTTTTTTCTCTTCTTACTGAAATTTCTAGCCTTCTTCCCTTGGATCTTTATCTCGGTATTTCTCTTTCCATTATGATTCTTATCTTCTTTTGGTATAGAAACTTCGCATTGTTGAGGTTATTTCGTAGGGTCGAAGAGTAATACATCTTCTCTCTCTGGGGTAGGTACTTCAGTCTTCTGTGAGTCTTCTTGTGTTCTTTTAATTTCAACATCCAGGTTTCTGGTTCTAAGTAGCTTCGATCTATTCTCCTGTTCTTCAATCAAGTGTGTTATCCTCCTAGTCATGAAATATTTTAATTCTTGCTTCTTTTACTCTAAGACTTCTTCTTCTTCTCTTCTAGCTTGATCCTTTTCAATACAAGGTTTTCCTAGTAATATAGCAAATGGGTCGATGTTCTAAATAAATTTAACAATCTCAAAATATTCCTCTATCGAAGTTCCATGAGCACTCATAGATATCTGGGTGAGTCTTCCACATAAGGTTATCAACTTTCCTCTGAATAATCCTATTCCTCCCAATGAAGGAATCATAGCAAGCTTTCCTAAAATTTCCTAAGTTCTTTCTGTCATGATATTCACCTGTTTTTATTCATCCAGAACACAGTCAATGTCGAAGTCTCCTATTCTTGCTTCTATGCATTCTTTTTCTTTGAAAATATCTGATAAGTGGATATTTTGGTGCTCATTCAGGGTTTCTTTCATTCATTCTCTGATTCTTTCTGGGGTTCTGTCATGGTCGCAATTTCTTCACCTTTCTCGGGGTTTTCTTGTCTCATATTCATTCTTTCAATCTTAACAATCATTCTAGGGCAATCCAGAACTTCATGATCCAGAGCTTCACAACAAAGACAACTAGGTATTTTACCAGGGCATTCCTTAGAAAGATGTCCCAATCTTCTCCAACTATAACAAAGGGTTAATCCTCTTTATCTTTGAAAGGATCCCCAACATTTCCTGTACTACGCACTAAGATAGTAGCTAACCTACAAAAAAATCTTTCTAGGATCCTGCATCCATTTGTTAGTCCAAACATTCTTTCTATGTATAGGAATAACATATCTTTCACTATTTCTATCAGATCTACTCATATCAAACCTTCTTTCATCTAGTTGTGCCCTACTTTTCAATCTAGGACAAAATTTATCAAACATACCTAGATCCATGCTTTTGAAACAAAAATTTCAACTTATCTTACTTTCAACAGAGCACAAAGATTTCAGATCTAGAAACTTTCACTATTCTTACCTTTTTCAAAGCACAAGGCTTCATGATCTTACCTCTTTTCTTCAGATCCGACTTCTCTTCTTAGCACAGAGCTTTACCAGTCAAGTAGAACATCGCGCACTAGGGAAATAGATCTATGCACAAAGATTTATTTTCTTCAGTTCCCAACAATCACAGTTTCAGGTCTGGATCTACGCACAAAGCTTCCTTTTCTTCAGTTCACAACAATCACAGTTTCAGGTCTAGATCTATGCACAAAGCTTCCTTTTCTTCAGTTCCCAGCAATCACAGTTTCAGGTCCCAACAATGGAACCATTTGTTGGCACAGGGGCAGACCCAGGGTTCAACGCTACAGAAGCACACCAACAAAACCCTAACTACTAGCCCTTTTGGCAACACCTGCAAAGCAGATGAAGTCTCACCCGAGGTAGAGGCAGGGGTGGTTGCAGGACTCCATTGTTTGAAACCTTAGCTGGGACACCGATCTGTGATGGTAACACCTTAACATAGCACTTAGCAGCTACAATTCATCAGTATTTAACCAGTATCTACTTCGCAGATAAAACCCTAACAACAAATCAACGCAATAGTCAACCAGATCTAACATCTAGCAGCACTTAGCATAAAGGAATAGATCATATCTAGCAAATTCAAGCACTAAGCATACTCATATAGGTTATATCTAGCATTCATCCGTATTATTAAGCACAAAGAATCAACATATCTATCTATCACTCATCTATATCATAGTATTTAAGCAAGTAAACACATAAACACATCAATACATCGCACAAAGCATAACAACACAGAATATACGTGGTTCACCCCCTCCTTGGGGCTACGTCCACCAATTCTTCATCTTCTTTATTAGCTTCTTTAAATCTTCTACATGCACAGAGCCTTGATATCTTACTCCATAGAGGACAGGAAATCTACGCACTTCGCTAGATCCTCCTTCCCTGAGTTACAACACAAAGACTTCCACAGTCGCTTACGATCACTTTCACTTAGCTCTGCAAGTCTTACACAGTATGCACAAAGCAATTATGATTACCATTTGCACTTATCCTACATACAATTCTTACTTACATCACCTAGATTTCTATTTATACATTACAAAATCAAGCCTAAGCATGGGTAAACTCATGGGCCAACATCCCCATACTCGTTACATAAGCCCAAAATCCAAAAATACCTAAAAAAGGGGTCGAGATCCCGTGATCTCTACTTCGACTTGCGCTCCTCCTTCGACATCCTGTCAAAGTCCCAAAAGTAGGTCAAACATGACCAAGGATCCTCAAAACTTGGTCAAGGGCCAACAATGCCAATATGACTCGCAGTGACTGGACTTGTGTTTCCAGCATGAATTGCAACAGATGGTTGTGACATCTGAGACCAGGGTTCCTAGAAAGGATGGTTTTGAGAGATTGTAGGCCAGGAAGGGTTTTGGTATACACCATGGCCCTTTCCAACAAGTTGGTATCCTCCTCCAAACTGATTCATGAGGGTTTTTAAGGGCATCATCACTGAGGAAGTCGCTTGCGAAGAGAAAGCGACATGACAAGGGTTACTCAAGTGATGATATATGTTTCCCCCAGACGAAGGAACTCTGTGAAGGGGGTTTCCCATACTACAAAACTGACTCCCCTCAGATGAAACAATAGAGTACATAAGGAGGTATACCATGAGAAAAGAGTTTGTAGGAACCGACATAGCAGAAGAAGGATATATGGATGGTATGTAATAAGTAGAAGGACCTCCCATTTGAGCATTTTCTCCTGGGAAAGTGAAGCTAGGATTGGGTCCAAAGGAAGGAGGATTCCAACCTCCAACCATGGGAGTTGGTTGAAGGATATGACCCCCACCAAACAAAAAAGGATAAAAAGGAGGCATCATGCCCCCAAACCCAAATCTATGATTCAAATAGGAAGATGAGGTAGAGGATGGAAAGTGTGAAGACATGTCTGGCATACCAAGAGAAAAATGATTAGAGGCCCAAGGTATTGGCTAAGTATCATGATTCTGCGCACCACTCAGAAATACAAAAGGATTCGTCCTTATGGAATGAGAAAAGACCATGGGTTGGGTAGAGCCAACTGAGGGATTCATGGGGACTCCACTAACCATAGAAATGAAAACTCATGACGCAATACAAAATCCTAAGGCCAACTAATAATCAGAGAGCACACCAAAATAAAGCAACAAGGCCAATGCACACAAATAGGATATAGTGGCTGAAAAGGGGCCTCCCTCACTAGAGTATATATGTCTCTCCCAAGAGGGTTCTAAGACTCCCTTCAAAAGTTTAGAGGTATTAGAATCAGTTATAAGGGCCCTCGTGGGATTAACAGTGTAGTCGGTCAGATCCCTCTAGAGAGTTAATCCTCCATAAAGGTTGTGTGTTGTTTGACCCTTATCTGACTCAGGGTACCTGTATAATACCCCTTGCAAGTAACCTATGTGGCTACCTATGTCAAGAAACTAAAGCCACCACGATACAACCAATACGCAGGAGAACATTCGTAAGTTAGGTCCATTATATGGGCAGGGTAACAAAGCCCAAAATCTTGAAAGCACCATCTCTCACAGAGGTAAAGGTACTAGAAAGACCCCCAAATATGAATAGATCCCCAACAATATCTCTGACGCTAATAAGGTATTAGAGGGATATCTATGCAACCAACTTCATGCGTCCTCGTGCTTAACTCCGGTGTGAGTGGAGGGGAGTGTCCTGATGACACTAATTGCACAATGTATTTCACCAGTCCCTGGTCAAACACATATGTTTAGTTTAATATACTTGGAGAAGTTTACTCACAAAATCCTATTCCAAGGCCCTATGTCCTATGCTTGTTTGTGTACTCTAAAAAATAAAATCATTTCTAATCAATTTTAGTTAATCAACATTACTTTTAATAGATTTGTTTACTCAAGAGATGTGGTCATGAAGATGATGATGTTATGACTCAACATATTAAAGAAATGAATATGAACATAAAGCTAAGTATTAATCTTCAATTCTCAAAAGATGGTAAGCTTTCAAAATGAAAATTTCAATTTAACTCTGCAATTTCAATAAGATGCAATCTTTCCACATATGTCAAGATCAATACTAAACAACCAAAAGAGCAAATGCAAAAATGAAAAATGAGAAAAATGTATATTTTTTTATTTTTGATATAAAGAAATGAAAATGTAAGGACTGAAAAGTAGCATGATATACATACCCTACTTCAATTAAAAAGAGACAATCCAAGCAAGATACCAAGAAGAAAACCTTCAAACCAAGATGCAAGGACAACCAATGAAAAAGATGATAAGAAAGAAAAATCGCCCGAAAATTGAACAATAATAACGTTTCCTATCACTCTGTAGGCACTCAACAGTTAGGACAGAGACCCAAGAAGACTCAACAACCATCCAAACTCACCCAGAAAAAACCAAACTCATCCAATAAGCCTAAAGAGTTGATGTACATGACTTTTTAAGAAAAAAACATGTATATATGTGCCCTATAGAAGGACAACTCACGTATATATGCGTATGTTAAGGGAAAAACCGCGTATATGTATTAAAACATGTGCCAAAGCAAGGAAACGGCCAAGAAACTCACATGAAAATTAAAAAAAGGTTGTCAAGTAATCAGGAGACAAGGAAACTCAGGATAACAGAGACAAAGTCAAGGAGAAAAACACTTCAAACCCCAAAATAGAATATTCAATCCCCAGTATGGTCGCCAATTCTGTTACGAAGAAAATCACTCGATGGAATGGGGTAAACCACAACAGGCAGAATGACTACATAAATCAACTCTAATCCCAAGTATTCTATATAAATGAAAATTTTAATGAGATAAGATAAATATCCTACCTTGTCCGGATGTTCAATGAACACCATCATTGAGCATGCAACTCAAAGATTTATACCTGCACTTGTCCTCAACAACCAAGATATGAAAGCATATCGTGATAATATCTAATGCCAACATATAAAATATCATAATCCATTAACATACATGACAAATACTCCCATGGAATAATAATTCAAATATTTGCAAGATATCAATTGGACGAGAAAAGAGTATTTCTATTAAAAAATGATCAACAAATGTGTATAAGTGAAAAAAAATTGTGTCAGTGCGTCTCAGAACTAAGAAAATAAGTCCCTTCCAATTGGGCCTCCATCACTTAAATCCTCCACCAAAGGTAAGATCATATAAAGGAGAGAATGGGGTTCTTCATCAAAGAGGGAAGAGGTTGGGGACTGAATAATGTGTTCAGACTTTCAAGGATAAAGGGATGCAGACTCAATGTGAAGTGAAAATTTCTCCATATTATATTTTCTCTCAAACTTAAATTCTCTCCTCTTCCATGACTTGGATATGGCTCAATTTATATCCTTCAAATGGAAATAAAGGGCCGATTCTAAACGTTTCCAGTATATGGAAGGTCAAGGATCATGGATCTCATGACATGACATGGAAACTAGACACAATTTTTAATTTTGAGCACCAAACTCAATGTGCGCGGGTTGTAATGGTGCAACATGCGTATAAGCATGTTGTATAACTCATAGGGCGCGTATCTGTGGAAAATATGATTTTTTGGCTCTAGCAATTACAAAAGGGGAATTCAATTCTACATAGGGAAATGGAAAGGCCATTCAAGAAAGTTGCATGGGGTGAGGCAAAATTTTTTGTAACACTACTCTAAGGATCGGAGCTAGAACTCTATTGAAGAGAAAACTACACAGTATGAATGCGAACCCGAAGTT
This sequence comes from Picea sitchensis, assembly GCA_010110895.2. Lineage (NCBI taxonomy): Eukaryota > Viridiplantae > Streptophyta > Pinopsida > Pinales > Pinaceae > Picea > Picea sitchensis. Next base: position 58,651 of record SNQJ01S0102195.1, read on the forward strand.
CCTCATCCTATTGAGTTTGAAATATGCCAAATGGCTCTTCATCTTGGATAGTAGTGAGGTGCACCAATCATAAACCGTGGGTCTCAAACACTCCAAAATATAGAACATGAGCAACCTCGACTCCTGATGCAATGAGGTCGATCCTTATATCCATGTGAGTACTAGGAAGACGATCTTCAGACTTGGGTTCTCAATCACCCTAATAGGGAGTTGGCTCCCAACTTTCTTTTTACTTGTAATGCAATAGGTGGTGATGTACTCCTCCATAGAACTCCCAACTCCATCCCCTCTGGCTTTGAGATTCACCACCTCACCCCAGCGAGCCAAACCTATTGTGAAATAGATATTGTCCACTTCAATTCTAAATGGTTTCCCATCGAGATTGAATGCTTCGGTTTCTGGATCCTCATGCTCCCTTTCCCTCCATTCAATCACCTTATTGCAAAGGAAACACCAAATTTTGAGTTAATCTTGTCAAAAAACTTGTGCGTGGAGTTGTACGTTAGATGTCCTTATGAAAATTGTGTATAGTTATTCATATATGTGGAAGGATTCACCTTGACCATGTACATGAGTTTGTGTACACGTCCTGGTGAACTACATCCCGTGTACACCCTAGTTTCTAATTTACGACCTCTAATACTAAAACATTGGGCACTAAAACTAAAAATTAAACCATTGAAATGGAAGAGGATAGGATGGGCACTTACTTGGTGTAGACGGTTTCCAATTCCATCAATCCTATCTCACGGAATCACTGATGGAAGATCGTTGGTAAAATGGCCTAAAATGCACTATGTGGGTGAAAAAGCTCAAACAATATGGTAAATTTCTTGTTTTTTACTATTTGTAAAACAAATTCATCCACTTTATATAGTTTTAACCCTATATTTCATATTTTTTGAAACCATATGAACTAATTGAGCAATATAAGACCCAGTTTGAAGTGTTTTTGTCCAGGGCTTCATGGATTTTTTACACTCTTCAACTCGTTCATGCCTTCGGCAGGTATTTACAATCAATGACATATAGGGTAGGATTTCACCCCACTTTTCTTTTTTGCATCATCTTATGATGATGATTCATATTCCCTAGGTAAAATCCCATTAGTTAGCAACACATAAACTTCTTGTTGCTACTAAAAGTGTCATTATTAAGTGGTAGAGACTTACCAAACATGGGTACCCTAGTTAGAACACTTTTGTTATTTGGCACCCATGTAAAACTTACTCTAGAGTTATGGGAGTCCCTTATAGTATCGATATAACATTGTGTTCGAACCTCATTGATATTACTCAATATCATCCTGACCACTACTTATGGGGCTCCAGTCGAGTCTTGGTTAATATCTTTTCCTACTACTGAACAAACAAAACGATTTTTGAGTGAACTTCTCTCTTTCACACTCGTTAAATGGATTTGAAAGGACGTATTTTGGTATAAGTTTAACCCTTTTCTAGACCAAATAGACTACTTACGAAAAAGGAATCCTCAAGTCACCATTGGCTAGAATATTTCTCCTGGATATTATTTTATACTTTTTTCGGGCCTAGGGGACTAAATATATGAAAAAGAACACTTTTGAGTTAAGTTGTAATTACATCCCATTATCATGCTTGCATTGTTGAGCCTAATGCCGAATCTCGCTTTCTCATTATAAGCCTCTTTCCCTAGCAATTCTCAACATTAGCCAAGCAATGCCTTCTATATATTCTTTGCAACTTGACAACCCTTTACCTGTGGAGGGAACATTCAACTGAGTTTCCATGTCTTGCATGTGTTTCCCTGCATTGAGCATAGGTATGTTCCTCTGCTTGGAACTAGATAGTTACTCGTGACAATTGTTTCCTGTCTTGTATCATAACATTTATTGTACTATTAAAAACCAAAAAAATATGGGTGGGAAAAGAATATTATCTTCTATCGACAGAAGTCATGTCTCCTTTGAACAAAGCACAAATTCTTGATTCATTTTCATTCAAGGTTTGGGTTTATCATGGCCTTAGGAAGATGAAATCATTACTTAGAATTTACTCCTTCGATAGGTTACTCTTCCAGTCCCTATGGAGAGTTTGTTGATGTGTCTCACGTCACAAGAGTTTTTCAATGATCAGTGTTAAGTCTATGCTTCCTGAGTTATTCATTTGTCTCATGTTCTTTTTGGAAGTAATTTGAAGCATGTGTCAGCCATTTCTCAGAACTCTTGAATTTTCATGTCGGTCATCCCATTACATGTAAACCTCATAATCACATGAAGTTGTTGTCCTACCTTGCACCCTGGGCCTACTTTCATCATTGGTAGGTGACCTTGAACCCAATAGATGAAATCTCTCCATTGGTCATTGGCTGGGGGATTTCCATTGTGTTCAATGACAAGAAATATATTCACACATCAGGATTCATGCAATGTCTTGGTATCCATTAGACCCTATTTGTGGTTTCCTAACCTTTGTCAACATTTTTCATTATTGGTTTCTAGTCAAAGGGCCTCTTTTGTGTACTACTTTCATCTGGTGCTCAGGAGAGACACACATGGTCGTTGGTTCATGAACATCTTATTTGTCTGATCTCTTCCTAATCCGTAAGATATTGCTTTACACCTTGCACTAGATGATAAGATATGCCTTAATTATATTCTTTCAGGAGGACTCCTTCCATCGAATTCAATTGATCTATTATGGAATTCATATCTAGAGTTATATGAATACCTAGAGGCTTGTAGTCATCAGTGCCAGGTTCTCCCACCATAGACAGTTGGCAATACATTAATGTCTCTTAATCGATGGATTTTTCAAGTGCTTAACCTCAACACCCTTATTCACACTTGTGGAATTTACTCGATTCCTTGACACCTACTTTCATTATTAGTCGGTTGTCTTGTGTTTGTTAATGATATACCTCAATAACCGATAATCAAACAAAGTCTCATTATGTTCGACTTCAACTACTTTATTAACATGGTGTATACTTTCACCTTCGACGGATAGTGTATAATACCTCCAGTTCACAATAGAAGTATCTCATATATGTTATTGTCTTTTCATCGGACCAGTACCTATATGACTTTAGTGATCATGGAAGATCAGATTGTACTACATTGTATATAGATATATTCAATTGATTTTGAGTCTGGACTCCACTATGTCTTGTTCGTGACTATGACACCCTATGGCATGTTTCCACTTTGTATTTCCTATTCATGGCCATGAACAACTATTTGATATATATCCACATGGATCTGCAATGTAATTCAATTTGGAAGCCATGTGTATAGAGTCAATATGAATTGTAATATTCTCATGAGTAACTAGTTTTTCCAACTGGTTCCTCATTACTCCACTTTTGGGAATTACAATTTATTTTGGCCATCATATTTGCACCTATGAACTCACACATTAAGGGACATATGTTATAGAAAAATTTTCCACACTCCATGCATCTTGCTTTGATGGCCTTCTATTCCCCTCTACAAACTCAAGTTCTCCAATTTTTCTCACTCCAGAGTCAAAAATTCAAATTTTTGCACATATACGTGTTAGGTATGTGTTATTTTCCTTGCACGAGTAGTAGTTTCACATGCAAAGAATATTCTTTGAAAAAATAATTATGCCTCGAGAAATATGTCATGTGCCTCAGGAAACGTGTCACATATTTAGGTGGTTTTTCGGCACATGGTTTAGTTCGATGGTTTTCTATTTTCGATTAAGAAATTAGGGTTGTGGACTAGTCCAGGTTATTGGGATAGAGTTTTGGATGTTGTTGGATCCTATATCTATATTGTATTGTAAACAATGTATCACACATGAATGAATATAGAATATGCCAGTTTTCCCAGTTTGGGTTTCCAGGGGAAAAATATCTATGTAATGTTTGTATTTGTCATTGTATATTTTCTACTCTTTTACTGAATATTTGTTTGCAGTAGATATTGTACAAGGTTAAAATATACAATGTGTGGGCCACGGTTAGAAAACTTGTGTATACACAGGTTACTCCATTACAGCTCGCGTAGATTGGGTTTTGTTCTCGAAAATTAAAAATATATCAGGTTTCCATGCCATGTCACGAGATCCATGATCCTTGACCTTCCATATAATGGAAACGCTCTAACCTAAACCTTCAATTCAATTTGGAGGCTATAAATTGATCCATATACAAGACTTGAATACACACATCATTGAGAGAAAAGACACTTGGGAGAAATTTCAATTCATATTGAGTCTGCATCCCTTTGTCTTTGAAAGTCTAAACTTCTTATGTTCATCCCCCAATCTCTTCCTATCTTGAGAAGGAGAAACTCAATTTCTCCTACTACTTGTGAGATTTCCTTTGTGGAGGATTGAAGTGGTGAAGGCCCAACTGGAGTGACTTAGTTTCTCGGTTCCGATATGTGTCATTACAGAAGTTTGTGACCTATGTACTTTTTTTTATTACATTATTAGAAATACTCTTTTCTCATCCAATTATATGTTGCAAATATTTAAATTACTTTCCATGGGAATATTTGTGACACATGTTAATGGATTATTCTAGTTTATATGTTAACGTTCTATGTAATTTCTATATGCTTGTGTGTCTTTATTGTTGAGGACAATTTTCAAGAATCAAGATTTCGGTTGTGAGCTCAATCATAGTATTCTTTGGACGTATGGAGGAGGTAGTATTCTATACTTATATTGTTAGCATTCATATTTATCTAGCATACTTGAGTTTAGAGTTGATTTATGGGTGTCGTTTTGTCTATTTTGGTTTAACCCTTTCCATAGATATTTTCCTCGTAACAACAACTCCCTGAATTCTATAGCTACAACTGGAAGGAGGATCCAACCCCCTATTTTACAGGCTACAACTAAAGGAATCTCCAACAACCTGTATTCTTTGGATCCAACCATAAGGATGCTATGACCCCTTTATTTACAAGCACCATGTTAAGCCCTAATATTGGCTCATTACCAATTAATTGGGGCATATTAGATTAGTAATGTTATTTTATATATGTCGGCTTTAGGCCATTAGTTGTAATTTATATTAGTAATGTTATTTTATTTATGTCGGCTTTAGGCCATTAAACCTCCTTAGTCTCCTATATGCAAAGGGGACATTTTTCATTTCAGATCATCTTGTGAGACATTTAGAGTGCAAGGGTAAAGGTTTGCCCCCTCAAAAGAACTATTATCTGAAATTGCTATCTTTTTCAAGGCGTTGAGTACTTTTCACGGAGTTTCTATACTATATTGATGTTTTGGTTCTTAACATATGGTATCGAGCTCAAGGTCTTGGGGTTTTAGCTACTACATATGAGACACCGTGGAATTTTCATATAACTTTTCTAGAACGTTTCAGAGTTGGCTTGGAGGTATTTAGAGGGACAGATAAAAGGTACATTGGATTTAAAAATTTAGCTCTTGAGGCCTTATACCGGAGATATAGCTTGTACAAGATCGGGTTGGAATCATCACGAAATGAGTCATTGTGGGATTTTTCGCTATAAATTTTTTTGTGACGTTTCAGACCATGAAACCTAGAGACTATTGAGAATTAGAATTGTAGCTGGTAAAACTTTCAGCTTCTGTGTCATCTTAAATTTGTAGATACACCTGTAAGATGGGGTATTTGACTAGATCCTATTGACTAGTCTCAAGAAGATATTCCAAGTAAAACAATCCTTAACTTCTTCCTAGAGTATACAAATTACGTGGGACTAGTTGCATTGGATCGTAGAGAGCCTATAGTATTTTGGAGTGCGAGAGTTTCAGAATTTTATATCAATTATTTGTGCAGGGGCATACTATACAAGTGAGATCTCCTGGAAAGGCCAAAAATCGTCAAGTTGTGGGTAAGTTACGTAAATTCCACTTGGCACATCAATTTGATCAGACCTATGGAATTCTAGAGACTATATCGGATAAATACATAAGGAAAGTTTCATACCCTAGAAGGGGTTGAAACTTGGGATCTAATAGAACAAATATTGTCTAGCAAAGCCACCTCAAATCAAGGTTCAAAAGTGATCTTTTTCATTAGCTTATGCCACCCAAAGGAACTTCTACACCAAATAAGCCTCCAAAATCCTACTTGGACTCTTGATGAAGGGTGAAGAAATCATTAGGGACATAAATGAACTACAAAATAAGATGGATTCAATGGAAGCTAGGCTGGATACTAAGATGGATTCAATGGAAAGCTAAGTTGGATACTAAAGATGGATTCAATGGAAGCTACAAGTTGGATACTAAGATAGATGGTTTAAAAGGGGAGATCATGGAAGTATTAGAAAAACATTGTAACAGAGAAGACACTTGAAAGTGAAAATGCATCCCGGGAAATTCATGATGTGGACACAAAGGAAGGTGAATCAAGAATGGAAACTCAACTGGTTTGAAGACCAACCATGTTCCCTAAGATTGACATGAGAGGAAGTTTGATGGCAAGGACCAGTCCACATGGATACTTGAGATGGAGCAATTGTACAGTCTACATAAAGTACCACATACACAAAAGGTACGAATTGCTTCTTTATATTTAGAACCTAATCAATTTGTTGGTATGCGATGAAAGCTTTGTTCATGATCACTTGTCACTTGGACAATGTTCACGGAAGAAATTATATCACCTTGTGAGGATACAAGGAGCAATACCTTCTTTAGCCAATTGATAAATCTGAAACAAAAGGGTTCAGTTAGTAGGCATTAGGAACTTCCAAAGATTGAATATAAAGGTAACCGATATTCCAGGATGAGCATGATTGATGTATTCATGAATCTTTGGATAACATTCAACATGAGGTTCATGCTGGGAACCCAAATCATTAGAGGAGAATGCATTTAGGTGGCAAGAAATGTTGAAAGTAAAAATCACGGCTATGGCTACTAGAAGGGACCTATCCCAACATCTATAGAAAGAACAATGATCCTTCTCCTAAAAACCACATCAACCTACAAGGCTTACACCTCAACAATTGGAGGAAAGAAATCAAAGGTTTATGCTTTAATTGTGATAGCAAACACGATGGGGACATAAGTGTGGTGAGAATAGAATTATTCTACATAGATTGTGAAGAGGGAAGAAGAACAAGAACAAGAACCATCTCAAGATGGCTTATTAGAAGCCATTTGATGCGAAGAGTTGAATCCATGTGATGTCGTTACTGCAATGCATTGTTTGGAATTAGCACTCCCTCAAACCCTCAAGATCGAAGGATACATCAAAAGAAAAGGTAATAGTCTAATTGATTAGGTACTCATAATTTCATTCACCATAAATTAGCCAAAGATCTCAATTACTTTGTATATCCAGTATGAGTTTCAAGTAATAATTCTTGAGATGGAGGGAACTATCAATTGCTCCAAGAAAATGCAATAAGATCAACCCACTTACTATGGGGAATATGTAATGAATAGTCCAATGATTTCTATACCCACATGGGTGGTCTGGAATGTTGTACTAGGAATCCAATGGTTACAATCATTAGAACGTTATTTTAATTTTCAAGAACTTTTCATGAAATTTTTGGAGTGGAAGGAAAGATATTGAGTTAAGAGGTATCAGAGAGAAACCCGGTAAGGTGATAGCTCTAGCGGCATGACAAAATTATTGAAAAGGGGCATCAAGGCATTGTGCAACAAGCTGTACTCAATAGATGTTCAAACATCTAAGACATCCTATTCCTCAAGATCTCGAAGGATCATTGATAAGCATTCCAAAGTATTTGAACCTTATATTCCCAAAGGTCTCCCACCCACTCAGGAAATCATGATCATGAAATTCACCTAATTCAAATACTTTGGAATGCTTAAAAAATGATCCTTTGGAGATCTTGAAAAATAGATAGCTTAGATGTTTGAAGAAATGTTAGAGGCGGCATTATTAGACCTAGCCAAAGTTCTTACTTTGCACAGTGGTAATGGTATTCAAGAAACATAACTCATGGTGTGTGTCCAGTTATAGAGAGCTCAATGAGATCACTATTAAAGATAAGTTTCCCATTCCACGTGATTGATGAATTGTTAGATGAACTACATGGAGCAATCTATTTCAAAAGTTGGATCTCCATTGGGGTATCATCAGATGAGAATGAAGGAAAAAGATATCCCAAAACAACATTCGGAACTCATGAAGACCATTATGAATTTTGGTCATGCCTTTTTAGCCTTACAAATGCACCCACATTGGGGTTGATGAATTCCATTTTCAAGCCCTTCCTTCGAAAATTTGTGTTGATATTTTTTTGATGATATACTAATCTATAGCAAATCTTGGGAAGATCATTTGAAACATGTTGACAAGGGTGCTACAACTACTAAAAGGAGCAACAACTATATGCTAAAACCATCCAAATGTTTCTTTGGGTAAAGGGTGTTAAGAATATTTGGGTCATATTGTATCTCATGAAGAGGTGTCAAGGTAGACCCTAACAATATTAAGGCCATGTGATGGTGGGCCGATTCCCAAAACATTAAAAATCTTAGAGGATTTTTGGGTTTGACAGGAGTTCTACATAGTTTATTCGAAACTATGGAAGAATGGCACCAACTACTTGACACTAACTAAGAAAGATGCATTTTCATGGACTCGGAGGAAACTAAAGCTTTTGAACAACTTAAAGGGTGATGTGTACAACTCCTGTCTCTTGACCACTCCGGACTTCACAAAAACCTTTGTTGTAGAATGTGATGCCTGGGGAAATGGGATTGGTGTTGTCCTAATGCAAGAAGGAAGACCCACGGCACGAAGTCAACCCTACTCCAAGGAAGGGACTTACACAAACCCAGTATGAGAAGGAAATGATGGAAAAAAACTACATGCGTGGAAAAATGGCATCACTTACCTGTCGATAGGCACTTCAAGGTCAAAGCGGATCATGATAGTCTTAAATGCTTTGTTGGGACAGAGACATCTTAGGAAGAACAACAAAATGGGTAGCAAGATGTGGGCTATGATTTTGAAATCATCTATAAAAGGGAAGCAAAATGTTGTGGCAGATGCACTCTCAAGAAGGATGAAGATGTTGAGACCTTTCTTTGTGCTATCTCGGTCATCCAACCGATTGGATAATAGAAACAGGGATGAATGGAAAAATAGCGAAAAGTGTGGACTCTCATTTCAAGGTTGCGTGAGTTCGGTCTTGACCGGATACTTTTACATGGAAAATGATTCACTATAATTTTTCTAAAAGATCGCTTATATTTATGCTTAAGAACCAACTCAAAAAAAGGGTACTATTGGTGCACACCTCTCTGGTAGGAAGGCACTCGGGATTTTGAAAACCTACAATGGAGTCAGAAGGATTTTTGGGATGGCCTTAAAACTAATGTTCAAAAGGTTTGTGGCTTGAGAATGTGGTGGTTTTCCAACAAGATAAGGTGGAAACATTTAAGACCCGAGGTCTTTTACAGCCATTATCCATCCCAAGTTAAGCGTGGGAGGAGGGTTTCCATGGATTTCATCACGGAGTTACCAAAGTCCGAAGGAAGAGTGTCATCATGGTGATTGTTGATAGGCTGATAGGTATGCACGCTTTTGTGCACTCTCTCATCCTTCAAAGCTAAAATGCAGGTTACTTTTAGCATTCCTGGAGATAGTTCAAAGCTACATGGCAGCCCAAAGATTGTGGTAAGTATTGATCCCATATTCTTTGGACATTTTTGGGCCGAAATTATTTTCTTATTTGGGTACTCAATTGGCTCATAGCTCATCCTATCATCCTCAATCGATGGACAAACTAAGATAGTGAACAAATGGAAGGCTACCTTAAGTTTGTTTTGTCTCGATAAACAAACACAATGGTTCAAATGGATTTACCCTTAGCGGAATGGTGGTATAACACTTCCCTTTCTGCTTTGCAGCAAAAATGACACCATTTATGGCACTTTATGGATGCCACCCTCCTTCCATCACTTCTTCTCTAAAATAAAATCTAAAGTTCAAGCAGTTAGGAAGATCACATGAGAATCAACAACAAATTCTCCAAATCTTAGGGGACAACCTGACCATGGCACATGTCGCATGAAACAAAGAAGCGAGATCAACACTTCGTAGTGAAGAAGTTTGAAGTAGGGGATTAGGTATTTTAAGACTACAACCATACAAGCGGATGTCCCTCAAGCAAGACAAGAAGGATAATAAATTATCACCCAAAGTACTGTGGCTATATAAGGTGTTGCAAAAGGTGGTACTATGGCATACAAATTGGAGCTACACATCCCCTCCACGAGTACACCAGTTTTCCATGTTTCATGCTTAAAGGTTATAGGCGACAAGATCAGTTCAAACTATATTGCGAACTTGGCGAAGGAAAAATCATATTGGATCACGAAGCCATCAAACCTGAGTTCATGGCGAGGAATAGATCTATTTTAGATTATCTCATTAAATGGAAACTAAATTTGAAGATTCCACTTGGGAAGATGGAGTCTTTTATACAAAAGCATCGAGAGTTACTCAAAGCGTTGGACAGCATCTCAAGGGGAGGGGCATGTTAAGCCCTAATATTGGCTCATTACACCACTTAATTGGGGCATATTAGATTAGTAATGTTATTATTTTATTTATGTAATAGGCTTTGGGCCATTAGTTGTAATTTAGATTAGTAATGTTATTTTATTTATGTAGAAACTTTAGGCCATTAAACCTCCTAATTATCCTATATATGAAGGAGACATTTCATTTTGAATCATCTTGTGCTTGAACATTTAAGTACTAGGTGGGAGGTTGCCCCCTCGAAGAGACTTATTATCTGAAATTATCTCTTTTTTCGAGGCGTTGAGTACTTTTCTAGGGTTTTCTATGCTATATTGATGTTTGGTTCCTTGGCAAACCAACTTTGAATAAAGCTCCAACTACAGGTTCTCAGGCACTTAGCCCAGGAAGGACACTACAACCCTTTTTCCTTTTACATCTTACGGCCTTTAAATATAAGAGTAGACCTGGAAATAAATATAAGAGTAGACACAAATTGTCACTATTATAACACTAAATTTCTCTAGACATGCATACCTGGCCTTTAACTCTCTTACTTGCATTTTTTTCCAAAGCACTGTTGAGTTTCTCTTCTAAACAACCAATTTTTTGAAGATGTATGCACCCTGCACCACTAATATCTACATACATACACTTGTTGCACCATTATATCTTACGTACGTACTCATGTTGCACCATTACATCCTGCATATACTTGCAAAAGTTGCAAAAAATAAAATTTTGCAAGGAATTCGTTGAGATTATGGGCTATTGGGTAGTTTTCCAACTAATCCACCGCCTATAGCCCATCACACAACCGAATAACCATCCTTTTGTCATACAAAAGAAGGTGTTGGGGTCTCATTTTACATCTATAAATAATAACAGTGAAACTCTACCCATTTCACATCCCCTCTTTGCCTAAGTTATTGCAGCCCTTTTGTGAGAATCGCCTTTGCATTTTCCCCATTTGCCCTTCTTCCTCCATCAGAACCCATTCACTTCCCAAGAAGAGATCAGAATGTTGAGAGGAGAAGCCATACAAAGGTTCACTTGGAGCTTGGTGAAGAGGATCTCAGACCATGTTCGTGGAGTAGTAGTCAACTTTGATTGTAAAGGTATAATCATTAAGTTGTTAATAAAATAATTACTTTTCTTGTCCCAAATCATGGTGTATTAAATGATTTTATTGGTTTATGTTTTGACATTCTAACATCTAACCCTAATTTGTATATGGAATAACATGCTTGTTGTTTATTTTTTGTCAATATTTGGATGCGGGCCATCCCTGGGAGGAGGTGTGCAGTCAACAAATCTTCCAAGCATGAGGGGATCATCACCAGACGCGGAGTAGAGGTATAGTTACCCGATCTCCCTCATCTTTGATTTTCTTTTATGAGTTTTGGTGTGTTTGGGGTAGTTTAGAGAAGTAGTTGACTTTTAGACAGTTAATTGATCTACCTACATTCTGAACCTCGGTGTAGTCGTAAGGGGGTTTTTCCGCTAGTAGAATTGATGACCATATTGGGGAAGCCTCTTGGGTTTAAGGTGAATTTCGATTTGTTTGATTGGTTTTTCTGCCTTTCTAGTTTACGTTGAGTCTTCTAAGTCTTTTAATGGATTCTGGTCACCTTTAGGTGCCATACCAATTCTCCCTGCCCTATAAGACTATATGTTTCTTTCTTTTTTTAAAGAAGTACAGAGGTGCATGCACCCTGATTTGGGTCAGCCCATGTACATACATGCTCTGCTCAGTAAACAACTCGCGTACGTACGCGGGCTGCTGAAGCAATAGTAGCGTCTCTGGTTCAAGAATTTTTTTGAAAAAGAGGAAGCCAACCTCTTTTCTGATTGAGGTTTATACTTCTGAGGGTTTCTTGATTTAGTTCATAGTCTCTATTTTCACATCCATAGCTTGGGTTACAATTCAGTTTACTTGTTTCTTTAGTCTTCTTATGTTTCCTAGCATCTTTAGCTTATTTTTAGCTTGGATTTTAAGAAAAATCGTGTATTCATCAGTTTATTTTAAAATCTTTTGTTATTTCTTCTTTGATTGGAAGAAAATAAAATAAAACTTAATTTGTTAGGTCTCTTTCTTTCTTTGCATTGTTATTTGAAAAAGATTTTTTTTTTATCATAGTGTTGTGTTTTCTTCTCATATTGAAAGCATTTCAAAATAAAAATAAGAAAGATAATCCTTCTTTGCTAGTGTTCTTATAAGTTTCATTTTTTGCAAGAGTCTTAACAACATTAGTTGCACTACCACACCCTTTTTGAGTAAATCAAGCCATTAAAAAGAACACTAAATCTAAAATTAACTACACCTTTTATTTTTGTAGGGTCAACCAACTAGTTTAGGGTTAGGCCCTTGAATTAGGTTGGAGAGGAAACTCTTCAAGGTTGTTAAACAAGCATTGGAGTTAGAGCTAGGGAGTGTTAAATTCCAGTGACGTGAAATTTATCTGGGACCCCCCTCTAACATAGGGGATAAACACGAGGTCATGTGAGGAAAGGAAGTGGAGATAACCCCTCCAAAGATAGACTAAATGTAGTGGGGAACGCATATTGAGGATCTGTCGTGGGAATACTACCAACTACATTTGCCTACGGAGGTTCGTGGACCTCAAATCCGTTCTAGATCCTTTGTTTTCTTCTGAACCACTTGCTTTCGATACCCTTGATAGGTTTCAAAATTTTTATTATGCTCATTGCGATATGCCCAACTATTGACTGCACTCGCCTAGTGACTGACTGCGAGTTGGCAACTTAGTTTCCCATATTATAGGGACTTACACGGGTGATTTTGGGGGTATACCACGGTTCCTAGGGTAGACATCGGGTCACGCTTCATAGATTATACCTGGAGGGTGCTTCTGTGTTCGAGTTTCACTTGTACCGGTTAGTTTCTCTACTGTTGACTGATGTAATTGTCCTTCCTACTAGAAAGTTGTCTGCTTGATTTTCTTTTAGGAACTTTTAGTGTGTGTTGTGTGCTCCTTAGTTTTCCATAGTGATTTAGTCAGTAATTTCTTTGGGTCTCTTACCTAAGGTGGTAGACCTCCCACTCTGCCAGTTTTGAGGACTTTTCAGTCTTCCACTTACAAATGTGGAGCCGCCTCTTTATAGGCATTGTTTTTATACCACTGGTTCACCAGAGTCAGTATGTGAGACTTTTACGGACTTGAACGATCTTGCAAGGGGAGAACCTATGCATAAGATATTCAAGGATAAATTTACTGATGATACCAACCAAGGAACCCCTTCGCAAGGGGATTCTTGTGATTTTCCTTTCTTCAAAAATGTTGGTGTCCCTTTGATGGCCACTTTGTACATTCCTGGGTTGAGTGTGGGATTACCGGTTTGGTTAGGTACCATTCCAAATGTCCCAAATGATCTTGACACTTCCCAGTTAAGTGCCTTATGTCATGGGAATCATGTTGATGTTCCTTCATAAAAAAAGTATTCTCCTCCTCCTTCTCCCATCTCTGGTGAAGGTACAGTTACTAGTAACCAGAAGTCTAAACAAAATAGAAAGAGGAAGAATAGGAAGAAAAAATCACCAACCTCTGTGAGTCATCTTGGATATAGGTCCTCAACCTCTGCAATTCATGTTGAATACCAACACCCAGCTTCTGCAAGTCATGTTGGGGGCAAGCACCCAGCCTCCACAAGTCATGTTAGGAGAAAAATTATAGTCACTACTAGTCATATTGGCAATAGGTCTGTAGCCTCTGTGAGTCATGTTATTGACCCATCACCAACCTTTGAAAGTCATGTTGGAGATGTGAAAATAGCCACTGCTATTCATGTTGGGGGCATTGATTATGTTGAGAAACCTAGATGGATAGGATGTAAGCCTAAGTTTCCTTATAAGATTTACAAGGGAGATCACCTTACTCATTTGTGCCATGTCATTCTAGAGGTACAAAGATCGTGGTCACTATCTGCAAGCTCTTCTAATTCTGAGTCTTCTGAGGTTTCCTTGCATCCTATTCATCCATTGTTTGAGAAAGTGGTCACATCGATGCAGTCTTCGGTTGATCCCACTCTTCTCTTGGAGAGTGTTGATTCTACCAATGTGGTTTCATCGATACAGTCTTCAGCTGATCCGACTCCTCTTTTGGGGGGTGATTTTCCTGTAGACCATGTTGTCTCATAGCCTATTCAGCCAGTGGTTGAGAAAGTGGTCACACTGATGCAGTCTTCGGTTGATCCCACTCTTCTATTGGACAGTGTCGAGTCTACCAAAGTGGTCACGCCAATGTAATCTTTGACTGATCCCACTCTTCTTTTGGGGAGTGATGTGTCTACTGACTATGTTTTTAGCATTTCCATTTTAGTACTTTCAGAACAAGGGGGCATTCTTCTCACTTCGAGAAAACCCCCTCCAAGCCCTAGGATGGTTTCCTTTAATTGGAATGACCTTGTTGAGCCTCGTGTTCCTTCTTCCGCACCCTTTCAAATAAGGGTTGAATTTAATTCAATAAAAATTTATCGATGTATTGTGGATGAAGGAGCCTCTGCAAGTATTTTATCCTCCTCGGTTTGGAAAGTCTTGGGATCTCCCGAACTTGTGTCTACTTCGCATGAGTTGTTGTCTTTTGACAGACGTCCTAGTGAATATTTGGGGGTTCTTCCTACGTTTCCTATCTCGTTAGGTGGGAAGACTATCCTTTTTTATGTTATAGTGGTGCAAGGCTTGTTACATTTCAATATGTTTCTCGAGCATGATTATGTATATGCTATGAACATTGTGGTGTCTATGCTCTTCCAGGTGATGCATTTCCCTCATAATGGAAGTATTGTCACTATTGACCAGATGGAATCTATTGGCACAGGGGCAGACCCAAGGTTCAATTCTCAAGAGCGCACCAACAAATCCCTAACTACCGACCCTTTCGGCAACACCTGCGAAGAAGATGAAGTCTCACCCGAGGTAGAGGCAGGGGTGGTTGCAAAACTCAGGTTTCTACAACCTTAGCTGGGACACAGATCTATGATTATCTTGCTTACAATGCACTTGGCATCAATAATTCTTTAACATACATTCATTAATAAGCTTCACAGAAAGCATAGAGCATCGCAGTCAATACTTATACTACAGATGATTCAGTACTTAGTCATATAAATATAGGTTAGATTCAACAGATCAAGCACTAAGCATCTTATATATCAGATCTAACGTTTATTCATATATCATCAACACAGAGCATAAATAGATTTACTTAATCACATCAAGCACTTAGCCAAGAAATAGATAAATACATAAGAGAGAAGAACACAGTTACCGTGGTTCACCCCCACCCTAGGGTTACATCCACAAAGTCTTCTTTATATTATCTTGGTCAAGCAGTTACAACACAGAGATTAATGATCCTTACTTCGCATAGGACAGAATATCTGCACAGCTCGCTAGATCCTTCTTCCTTGATCTTCATCAAAAGACTATAACAACCTGCACTTATCTCTCCTATCTCATGCACATAACACTCTAAGATACATCTGATCACACAGATCCAAATACTAGCACTAAGATTTCATTCATACATCACACAGATGTACTATATTACTGTTTCTCTCTATATTACTATCTATATTGCCTATTTATAGATTACAAAATGGGCCTAAACGTGGCTAAACCCATGTGTTGGGCCCCAACAACTCCTCTTATATTTTTACAAAATTTAAAGGGCCTCTATTAAAATATTGATAATTATAATGAGCTACAGAATCAACCTTTTCAAATAAGTTACATTCCTTAGCTTTCTTTGAAACAAACTTAAGACATTCTCTTTAGTATGAGTCATTTATTACAAGAGTATATGTCAAAAGTTAAAAACGAGCATAAAAATCTCAATTTAAACAAAAACGTTAATTTTTTATCAAATGTTTAATTTTGTTTAAATTATGATTATGTGTTTATTATTTTGTTCATTAGCAAGTTTGACTATTTTGAATAATGTGTTCAATACTTCATCAAATAATATCTTGGTTGGTTTCTCATTTTCATGAAATCATTTGGTGATATTAATTAATTAAATTATTTTTTTCATTTTTCATCTTATAATACTAATAAAAAAGAATTATCTATGATTTGTTTGATTTTATTCTCTTCTCCATTAACTTGAAGCTTCTAGAATTAAGATCATATTTGAAAGGAAAATATAAATAATGTTTGTTTATAAGTTATAGTTAGTTTAAATTCATTTTTTATTTTTCTAGATTTTGTTGTATTCACAATTTTTAGGTTATTAATTTAGGTTTATTTTTGTTTCACAGGTTTCTATTATCAAATATTTGATACAGATTTGATCATGGCTTGATTTTATTATCCAAATACGTTCAAGATGATTGATCCAAAAATAATTTTGGATTTCTACAAATAATTGTATGAGCAAGAACAAATAAAATTTGGAAAGGCGTCAAGAACAGACACACGATTTTTCAGGACTGATTGCAGACAAACCGTGAGGAATTTGGAGAAACGGTTGAAAACCCAAAACCAAAATGGACCCATTTACCTTCCGCGTAGATATTTTCCCAAACCAATGCACGATTGGAGAGATATTTGGGTCTCTTTTAGAGGCAA
>SNQJ01S0102196.1:0-15205 GCA_010110895.2 Picea sitchensis
GAGATCTTTTGAAATTGTTACAGAATTTACCAATTGTTCTATGAAGAATTTAAATAAATCATTTATGAAATTCTACTCTTATTACAAAGTAATAATCCAAAATAAAATACTGAAACTGTGGAGATGGATAATTGAGGAAGTTCGTCAATGCCTTCCATTCCTTCTTCATTCTTGCTTTATAATCACTGATACTTCACTGGTACCTCCCATCCAACGCTAGGGGTACTCTTTTTCCCCCATAGCCCCTCTATCCACAAAGGGGATGCACATAAGAAACCAACAAACAATAGCTCCAAGGCTTTCCTCCCAAGGTAGAGCTTCCACTCTTTCTACAAGCTTGGTATCCCAACTCTCACAAGTAAAACACAGTCAAAATCATTTTGGTAGCATAAATTTACCAAGAATAAGTGTGATCCATTTCCATTCTACAACATTTGTTTTATAGAAATTTTCTCGCTGACACATGTCCACATGCACAATTAATTAATTTTTTAATTAATTAAATTAGGATTATTCACCCACACACTTGTCACACTCTCCCCAAGTTGCACAAGCAATTACCAATTTTATTTTATTTTAAAAGTAAATTTCCCTCACATTCCCCAATGTCTTACTATTTTTTCTCTTAGTTGTCCCTTTATTCCCTAGATTATCATTTAAAGAGTGTCTCCTAACTAGATCTTAGTTAGGGTTGGATTATGAGTCTTCTTCTAGTTAGACTAGTGGTAGCTAGATTCTAGATGCAATTTTATGTGTTAGAACCCTATATAATAGGGAATCAGTGTTCTGAATAATATTTATCTATTTCAGGCATATGTGTTTGCTCATGATGCATGGTGAAGGTGACAGAAAGCGCTCGACACTGATCAAGCATAAGATGAGTACCTGCGCGCGAGCTTCAAAGCGAGTTTCGATGCATTTTTAGAAAAAAATTGTGAATTGGTTTGAAATGGAAAAATTTAATTCTTGTGGGCAAATACAAATTTGGTTTATTAGCCAAAATTTGGTCTTTTGAGCCAAAATTTTCCCTTTAGTCTTGTTTATCAAAATATAAATATTTTGCTAAATATTTTTCGAGAAAGATAATATTGGCCTAGGGCCAACCTCTGAATACTCAACACCGAGGACAAGCACCATTTCATAAACCAACAACAAACACACAAGCCAACGCCAGCGCCAATGCAAAACTCCAAAGATAGCCTTAGTCTCACTTCATCGGATTGCGTTGTGGCTATTGGCACATATCAATACTCGTTTATCTTTTCTCCTCATGAATGTGGGATTAGTCCCCCAAAACTTTAAAAATAAAAACAGATTTACTTTGTGCGCCCAGGTGTCGACCAGAGTTTATGTGTCAAATAATCATGGCCTCTATTACCTGAACGTCCCAGTAGTTTCGAAACCCATAAATTGGGTGGTTGTTGTAATTTATAATTAATTGGGTGGTTTTTATAGAGACGTGAATAATGTCTGCCAACGGGAGCAGCAAGGTGGCGGCGCTGGCGACCCTGGCGGAGGAATTGTGCGATTATTTGGAAGAGGAGGAGAGGCGGTGGAAATGGAATGCTGCTTCCAAGTGTTTGTTGGTACCATCGTCGTTCTTGATATTAAGACAACATAATAATAACAGTAATAGAAATGGAAAGTTCTCAGTCGACTCACGGATTCTTCTGGGTGTTTTGGCATGCCCGCTTTGCCCCGTGTCTGTCTCTTCTTGCTCCTCTGCTGCTCATGATGGTGGCACCTTTCCTCCTCGCATTTCATTGAGAGACCACATCCAAATTGAAATGTCCTCTGCTCAATACATTGTTCAACAATATATTGCTACAACTGGTTGCACAAATCTCTATACTTCATTGAAGAACTCATATACCATGGGAAAACTGAAAATGCTAGCCACAGAATATGAAACACCCTCCAAAGTTTCTCGAAATTTATCTAGGTCTGCTGAAACTGGGTGCTTTGTATTGTGGAAATTTATGCTAGATATGTGGTCTGTGGAGCTTGTTGTAGGGTGCAATAAAGTTCATGCTGGAAGCAATGGTAAAATTGTCTGGCGGCAAACTCCATGGTTGGAATCTCACGCTGCAAAAGGTCCAGCACAACCTCTTCACCGTGCCATTCAGGGTTTAGATCCTCGAACAACTGCAAGGATGTTTGTTAATTCTCGCTGTGTAGGGGAGAAAAGGATCGGAGAAGAAGATTTCTTTATTTTGAAACTTGAAGCCAGTCCTGCTGCTTTAGCATAACGTAATCATGGTTGTGCAGAAATCATCCGGCATGCTCTTTTTGGCTATTTCAATCAAAAGACTAGTTTTCTTGTATATGTGGAAGATTCTGACCTTACTCGAATTGAATCTACCGAAAACGATGTTGTGTATTGGGAAACGACCATAGAAACCAAAATTGATCATTACAAACCTGTTGATGGTGTGATGATTACTCATTCAGGTCGGTCGGTTGTAACAGTTTTTAAATTTGGAGGTCAACTTGGAATGACTTCTACCAAAACTAGAATCGAATAAACATGGACAATAGAGGAAATTGTTTTCAATGTTCCTGGTCTTTCCATGGGTTTCTTTATTCCTCTAGCTGAGATCAGAAAGGGATCAGCCAGCGGGGATCCCTCTGAGTTAACCAGTGGGAAGTTCGGAAATGGAAAGGCTTGGCAAAACTCTCTTGGGAAATTGAAATAGCGATTTACTCATCTAAATTTCTTTTGAATTCGTTGTTCGAGCATGGAGGCTGAAATACCCAACTTCCAAAGTAGATGATTCTGCAATAGTATGCCTTTTTCTCAGTGATCTTCCTTCAATTTATGTGGCAAAATAAAATAGGGATATGATGGCATTAAAAGAACCACCTTTCCCTAAAGATGCCATTCCAGTGCCAGATGAGTGCCCTGCAGATGGAGAGGCAAGTAGTCCTAGATCATTCCGTTCAAACACTATAAGAAATATGATGAATGATGTTGCCAAAAATCGCTTAGGAGCAGTTCCAGAAATAGTCGAAACATCCACAACTGATTTACTGAAGTAGCCCGAGAGGTCTCAATCCTGTAGAAGCCTTGTTGATTGTCTCTCTGTGGATGATGAAGATGAATGGTCTGCACTAGAAGGTGTTAGTAGAGTGACTGTGCCTGCGACAGTAAATAAAGTTTTCAATCTTAAAGCAGATTTTTTAAACAGATGCAATGCCCTTTTCATTTTTCCAGGCATTATTCATGAAATGGAACGATCTTGCACAACATGCTGCAATCGTATTGGTCAAAGAGACGAGGTGGAAAAATATCCCATCTTTTAGGCATAGATTGAACCATATGGTAGACAGGGATTTCATTTACAGGGAACAGATGGCAGCGGTTAGAGCACTGATCCTCCAGCTGGCAGCAAATCTCAAACAACCCCAAGCATTCAACTGATTCTGCATCTATCTGTTTTAATGCTGTTAGAGTGGATTCGCCAACAAATCCTAACAAACTCCATATGTTCAAGCAACAATTACCAAATCGACTTTTCTGGGATTTGTTGTCTTGTTTGTTATAGGAGACAGCCTACAGATGTCATATTGTATTGTAACTGTTTTTCTATTTTGAGAAAGAAGATGTAGAACATGAGTCTTGGCAAGGCTGGGGGGGGATTCTTGTATATATGCATATGTAAAAGATGAAAGCAGGGTTCTGGGGCTGAGTAGGTGAGGAGGTTTGACCTGTGTGAGTAGGTTTTCAGCAGTAAAGTGTCTTTCTTTTTGGCTGGAACCTTAAGAGGGTGTAATTTTCTTTGCTGAACCGTGGGTTGTGTTTGTCTTGAAACTTTTCTGTAATCTTTAATGATTGATCAGTAATGGGCATGTTTTTTACAAGATTCTTGTGCGAAGGTGTTGGTAGCATTTCCCTTCTTTGTTAAGTGTTTTCCTGTTATCATTATGATTGTTTTCAATTTCTTATTGTCAGAAGGTAGCAACAGAGAAGAATTTATTGGCAAATACTTTGCATATTTTCTTTTGATAATCTTTATGTTACTCTTCTAAAAAGATCAGTTAAGGAATTCTTAGTTGCTCCTTTGCTTGGCTTTTTTCTCCCCTAGTTCTTCCTCAAATCGACACCATCAAAACTTAATTCGATCCAACATTTCCGCTACCTTGCCCTGTGTAAGATCTTTGTCCAGATCTGAGAGTGAATCACATATTTAAGCACAGACCCCATTTGCCCAATGGCCCTCCTTGCTATCCCAAAACAACCATTTAAAAACCAAAACCCCAACCCCATACTTTCATTACTTTCATAACTAGCCTAAAATCCATCCCATACTAACCAAGTTAAATCGAAAGAGAGATCCCTCTCTGAGTTTTGGAGGGCTAGATCCAAGACTCCAAGTGGTTCGAGGTTACCTTTGTGATTGCCTCTGCACCCTTAGGAAAATCACAGAGCGCTAACATTTTTGGCGACTCCATTGGGGAACTTCTCCAGAGGTGCAATTCAAGTTCAGATTTGACTTTTGATGGTGAACATAAGCCAAACACAGGAAGGTTGTACCATTCACCTGGCGACTGCATTGTTCAAGATCCCGAGCTTCAAAGTTCACAAGCGGCTTCACTGCTGAAGAATCCATATTTCAAAGCCTTGATGATGCATCAAGATGACAAGGTATGTGGTGAATCCTCTATCTCCTGAAGATTTAAAAGAATTCAGAAATGAGTTAGCAGAATTTCACATTGACGAAGACTTTTCAACAATTGTGTTTCGTATGTTGGAATCAAGCAAATTTTCTCTTAAAAGTAAAATTTGTTTTCTTGAGCTAGTTGTTGAAAAGTTCAAAAATGATATTGAACTTTTGGATTCTCAAATTCAGTCATATAATTTCCTAGATCTCAAAGAATTCTTGGAAAATCTTCCTTCTCCAAAGCAAGAGGAAATCGTACTACCTGTTGATTTGCAGACTGATGATGAGTATGTTTTCAAGTATAAGGCTGAAGTTGTAGATGCATGGTTTGATTTTGAGGATGCAACTGATCTACTAGTCATAGAAGATCTAGGAATGAATATCATGCGTCATGCTTTAATTGATCCTATAGCAGATTAAATGGAGGTTCATGTTAGCTCGAGTTGTCAAACATGTATTCTCTATAACGACCAAATATGTCACCAGTTGCCAGTACATATTTCAGCCTTGATTTTCATCAAGCACGATGAGGAAACCCAATCATGGGATCAACTGCTGGCTTGGCTTCATTGACACTTTTTCATTACCTGATTGAATCAATAACTGTTAGCAAAGTAGGGTAGGTAGGAATGCGCCAATAATCTCAACATGATGATCACTTTTCCTTTTTATCTATTCATAGTTTTATTTTCAGTTTACAGTTTGGGGGCAGCCCAATGATCAGCTAGTCTACGAAATTCAGAGTTCAGCGGTTCTAGACATATCCTTCGGAGCTATCTTCCCCAGGTGGAGCCTATGTTAGAACCCTATATAATAGGGAATCAATGTTTTGAATAATATGTATCTATTTCAGGCATATGTGTTTGCTCATGACGCATGGTGAAGGCAACAGAAAGTGCTCGACATTGATCAAGCATAAGATGAGTACCTGCGCGCGAGCTTCAAAGCGAGTTCCGATGCATTTTTAGAAAAAAATTGTGAATTAGTTTGAAATGGAAAAAATTAATTCTTGTGGGCAAATACAAATTTGGTTTATTAGCCAAAATTTGGTCTTTGAGCAAAAATTTGCCCTTTAGTCTTGTTTATCAAAATATAAATATTTTTCTAAATATTTTTCCAAAAAGATAATATTGGCCTAGGGCCAACTTCCGAATACTCAACACTGAGAACAAGCACCATTTCATAAACCAACAACAAACACACAAGCCCGCGCCAACGCCAATGCCAAACTCCAAAGATATCCTCGGGCTCACTTCATCGGATTGAGTTGTGGCTATTGGCACATATCAATACTCATTTATATTTTCTCCTCTTGAATGTGGGATTAGTCCCCCAAAACTTTAAAAATAAAAATAGAGTTAATCTGTGCGCCCAGGTGTCGACCAGAGTTTATGTGTCAAATAATCATGGGCTCTATTACCTGAACGTCCCAGTAGTTTCGAACCCCAAGAATTGGGTGGTTGCTGAAATTTGTAATTAATTGGGTGGTTTTTACAGAGAGGCGAATAATGTCTGCCAGTGGGAGCAGCAGGGTGGCGGCGCTGGCGACCCTGGCGGAGGAATTGTGCGATTATTTGGAAGAGGAGGAGAGGCGGTGGAAATGGAATGTTGCTTCCAAGTGTTTGTTGGTACCGTCGCCGTTCTTGATATTAAGACAACATAATAATAATAGTAATAGAAATGGAAAGTTCTCAGTCGACTCGCAGATTCTACTTGGAGTTTTGGCATGCCCGCTTTGCCCCGTGTCTGTCTCTTCTTGCTCCTCCACTTCTCATGATGATGGCACCTTTCCTCCTCGCATTTCATTGAGAGACCACATCCAAATTGAAATGTCCTCTGCGCAATACATTGTTCAACAATATATTGCTGCAAATGGTTGCACAAAGCTCTATACTTCATTGAAGAACTCATATACCATGGGAAATCTGAAAATGCTAGCCACAAAATATGAAACACCCTCCAAAGTTTCTCGAAATTTATCCAGGTCTACTGAAACTGGGTGCTTTGTATTGTGGCAATTTATGTCAGATATGTGGTCTGTGGAGCTTGTTGTAGAGTGCAATAAAGTTCATGTTGGAAGCAATGGTAAAATTGTCTGGCGGCAAACTCCATGGTTGGGATCTCATGCTGCAAAAGGTCCAGCACAGCCTCTTCGTCGTGCCATTCAGGGTTTAGATCCTCGAACAACTGGAAGGATGTTTTTTAATGCTCGTTGTGTAGGGAAGAAAAGGATCGGAGAAGAAGATTGCTTTATTTTGAAACTTGCAGCCAGTCCTGCTGCTTTAGCAGAACGTAATGATGGATCTGCAGAAATCATTCGGCATGCTCTTTTTGGATATTTCAATCAAAAGACTGGTTTTCTTGTATATGCGGAAGATTCTCACCTTACTCGAAGTGAATCTACCGGAAACGATGTTTTGTATTGGGAAACGACCATAGAAACCACAATTGATCATTACAAACGTGTTGATGGTGTGATGATTTCTCATTCAGGTCGGTCGGTTGTAACAGTTTTTAAATTTGGAGGTCAACTTGGAATGACTTCTACCAAAACCAGAATCGAGGAAACATGGACAATAGAGGAAATTGTTTTCAATGTTCCTGGTCTTTCCATGGATTTCTGTATTCCTCCAGCTGAGATCAGAAAGGGATCAGCTAGCGGGGATCCCTCCAAGTTAACCAGTGGGAAGTTTGGAAATGGAAAGGCTTGGAAAAAATCTCTTGGGAAATTGAAATAGCGATTTACTCATCTAAATTTCTTTTGAATTCATTGTTCGAGCATGGAGGTTGAAATACTCAACTTCCAAAGAAGATGATTGTGCAGTAGTATGCCTTTTTCTCAGTGATCTTCCTTCAATTTCTGTGGCAAAAGAAAACAGGGATATGATGGCATTAAAAGAACCACCTTTCCCTAAAGAGGCCATTCCAGCGCCAGATGAGTGCCCTGCAGATGGAGAGGCAAGTAGTCCTAGATCAGGCCATTCAAACACTGTAATAAATATGGTGAATGATGTTGCCAAAAATCACTCAGGAGAAGTTCCAGAAATAGTCGAAACATCCACAATTGATTTACTGAAGCAGCCCGAGAGGTCTCAATCCCATAGAAGCCTTGCTGATTGTCTCTCTGTGGTTGATGAAGATGAATGGTCTGCACTAGAAGGTGTTAGTAGAGTGATTGTGCCTGCGACAGTAAAGAAAGTTTTCAATCTTAAAGCAAATTTTTTAAAAAGATGCAATGCCCTTTTCATTTTTCCAGGGATTATTCATGAAATGGAACGAGCTTGCACAACTTGCTGCAATCGTATCGGTCAAAGAGACGAGGTGGAAAAATATCCCATCTTTCAGGCATAGATTGAACCATATGGCAGACAGGGATTTCATTTACAGGGAACAGATGGCAGCGGTTAGAGCACCGATCCTCCAGCTGGAAACAAATCTCAAACAACCCCAAGCATTCAACTGATTCTGCATCTATCTGTTTTAATGTTGTTAGAGTTGATTCACTAGCAAATCCTAACAAACTCCAGATGTTCAAGCATCAATTACCAAATCGAATTTTCTAGGATTTGTTGTCTTGTTTGTTATAGGAGACAACCTACAGATGTCATATTGTATTGTAACTGTTTTTCTGTTTTGAGAAAGCAAAGGTAGAAAATGAGTCTTGGCAAGGCTGGGGGGAATTTTTGTATATATGCAGATGTAAAAGATGAAAGCAGGGTTCCAGGGCTGAGTAGGTGAGGAGGTTCGACCTGTGTGAGTAGGTTTTCAGCAGTAAAGTGTCTTTCTTTTTGACTGGAACCTGAAGAGGGTGTAATTTTCTTTGTTGAATCGTGGGCTGTGTTTGGCCTGAATTTTTTTTGTAATCTTTAATGATTGATCAATAATGGGCATGTTTTTTACAGGATTCTTGTGCGGAGGTGTTGGTGGTGTTTCCCTTCTTTGTTAAGTGTTTTCCTATTATCATTACTCTTGTTTTCAATTTCTTATTGTCAGAAGGTAGCAACAGAGCATAATTTATTGGCAAATACTCTGCATCTTTTCTTTTGATAATATTTATGTTACTCTTCTAAAAAGCTCAGTTAAGGAATTCTTAGTTGCTCCTTTGCTTTGATTTTTTCTCCCCTAGTTCTTCCTCAAATCGACACCATCAAAACTTAATTTGATCCAACATTTCCGCTACCTTGCCTTGTGTAAGAACTTTTTCCAGATCTGAGAGTGAATCACATATTTAAGCGCAGACCCCATTTGCCCAATGGCCCTCCCTGTTGTCCCAAAACAACCATTTAAAAACCAAAACCCCAACCCCATACTTTCATTACTTTCATAACTAGCCTAAAATCCATCCCATACTAACCAAGTTAAATCAAAAGAGAGATCCCTCTCTGAGTTTTGGAGGGCTAGATCCAAGACTCCAAGTGGTTCGAGGTTACCTTTGTGATTGCCTTCGCAGCCTTAGGCAAATCACAAAGCGCTAACACTATGTGTACACCTATTCTCTCATATTTTATTTATTTCTATTTTTAAAAATCCCTTTTAATATTTTCATGGACAATGTGCATTCTATCCAATCTTTAGATTTATCTCACTTTTTCCTTAAATTTATTTATCTATATTATTTTAATTTATTTAATATTTTAATTTAGTCCCCTTACTAAACTTAGACTTAGGCTTAGTATTAGAATTTTATTGGGATATATAATTAATAAATTCACTATTTAGTTAATTATTTTAATTCGACAAGGTCTAATCAATTCAATGTTTTCTAGGCCCCCTAGATTTATTGACTCGAGTTTTTTTTTTTTTTTTTAATTACACGACATGCCCTTCAAGATGCACCTTCCTACTCCAAGGGTTCCACCTATCTTTGGTTGGTTTTGGAATTTTTTTTGACACTTGGATTCAATACTCCACTCAGTCAATGTTGTGAGAGACTAATGGATTCTAAGGAATATGGACTCTGCCTTATTGTGTGCTTAGAAATATTCGTGAGAGACTGTCTCTGTCTTCCCTCACAACATTGTAGACCTCTCGAACTAGGTAATTGTTAACTGACCATTCGAGTCATGATAGGAGTTCTAGTAGGATGTGACAGGGACACTACCACACCTCTCCCTCAATGTCTGGTTTATGTGCATGGCCCCTCTACCCCTTATGTGAGTCAGATTACCAAGCATCGTCAAGCCTGCATCCACTTACAGAAACAGTGTCAATAATCAATATACATAATCATACCGAAATAAATCATCTTTCATATGTGCATAAAATGAAATACTCAAATAAATACAATCCAATCGGTGACTCAATCCATAGTCCAAGAAAGTCCATCGATGCCATCAACATACATAACATGTCACATGCCCTGCACACTCAAGAAAAATCGTCAATATCATCTGCCAATATATATACATCAATATAAAAATAAGTCACAACACAACATCATCATTATATGTAACCCATAATTGAAAATAAATCACAATATATCATAACCAGATCACTTGCGCGCAAGTGTCCTAAAAAAATATATCAATAAAAGTGTGCTCAATAGATCGGGATATTAGATACACCCCCTCTTGTTTTAAACTTTGTCCCAAAGTTTTTACAATATATAAATGCATGTAAAAAAAATTATTTGACATAGATCTATATGTCTAATCTATCAAACAAGCAAGGAAATTTTTTACGCATCTCATAGGCATCCTCCCAAGTATCCAAGTGTGGACTATAGTTGTCCCACTGGACCTTGACCTGCTCGACTATTCAACGATGTAGTTGTCGAATGCTATGGCCCAAAATGTAGATTGTTATGAGGAAAATCTTATTATGGGTAGGGTAAACCACAACAGATGAAAATGACTACAGAAATCAACTCTAATATCAAGTATGCTATATAAACAAATATTCTAGCAACACAAGATAAAATTCCTACCTCTTCCAAACGTTCGATGAAGTCCACTGTTGAGAACATAACCCAAAGCGATACACCTGCAACTAGTCCTCAACAACCAAGAAACACAAGCATATGGTGATAATATATAATGTTAGCACATTCAATAGCATAATCCATCAATATTCATAACAAATATGCCCATGGAATAAAAATTCAAATATTCATAAGATATTAATTAGATGAGAAAAGAGTATTTCTATTAGAATGTAACCAACAAAAGTGAGTCAATTACAAACTTTTGTGTCGGCAAGGTTCGGAACTGAGAAACTAAGTTCCTTCCAGTTGGGCCTCCACCACTTCAATCCTCCACCAAAGGAAAGATCATATAAGAGAGTCAATGAGGTTCTCAATCAATAAGGGAAGAGCTTGGGGGCTGAACAATGTGTTCATACTTAAAGGACAAAGGGATGGAGAATCAATGTGAAGTGAATAATTTCTCCAGAGCAACTTTGCTCTCAAAGTTGAATTCTTCTCCTCTTTTCCATAGCTCAGTTTTGGCCCATTTATAGCCTTCAAGTGGAATTCAAGGGTCAATTCAGAACGTTTCCAATATATGGAAGGCCAAGTATCTTTGATCTCGTGATGTGACATGGAAACCCAACACCATTTTTTTTAATTTTGGGCACAAATCTGAATCTACGTGGGTTGTAGTGGTGCAACCTGTGTATAAACATGCTATAATATAGGCATGGCACATATATGTGGAAAAATCATGTTTTTAGCTCTGATATTTGCATAGTGTGAGGAATATATTGCTATAACATATGCCCTCTAATGTGTGAGGTCAGAGGAGTATTTGCGATGGTAGAAATACATTATGAAACCCAAAAGTGGAGTAATGGGGACCCAGCTGGAAGAACTAGTTGTTCATTACAATCTATACTAACTTTGCATACATGGCTTCAATTTGAATTACACTGCAGATCCATGTGAAAATATACCAAACAGTTGTCCATGGCCATGAATAGGAAATACAAAGGTGGCTACATGCCAAAGGCTATCATAGTCATGAACCAAGACAAGTAAAACCATTCTCAAAATCAATATGAAAATATATGTATTCAATGGAGTACAATTTGATCTCCCATGATCACTGAAGTTACATAGGTACTGGTCCAATGAAAGGTAGCAAAAGCTCAGGGAAGTTGCGAATGTAAAATAATATCTTAAAATCTTCTGCACAATCCACTAAAGGTGCAAGTATACATCATGTGAATAAAGGAGTTGAGGTCGAACACAATGAGACTTCGTTTGATTATCGATCATTGAGGTATACCATTAATAAACACGAGACAACCTACCAATGATGAAAGTAGGTATCAAGGCACTGAGTACATTATTACAAGTTTGAATAAAGGAGTCGAGGTCAAACGCTTGAAGAATCCATCGATCAGGAGACGTTGATGTATTCCCAGCTTTCGATGGTGAGAGAACTTGCCACTAATGATTCGAATCCTCTAGGTCTCGTCTCTAGAATAGATGAGTTGAATTCAATCGAAGGAGACCCAATGAAATGAAAACATTAAGTCATCTCTCATTATCTCATAGGGATAATGGCATCCAAGACACTACATGAATCCCAATGTGTGAATAGATGTCTTGTTGTCAAACACAAGGGAAACCACCCAGTTAGTGACCATTGATGAAATGTCGATTGTTGGGTTCAAGGTTACCTACCAATGAGGACAGTAGGACTAGGGTGTGAAATAGGACTACAACTTCATGTGATTCTGAGACAGACTGAGGGTATGGCTGACATGAAAAGTCAAGAGTTCCGAGGAATGACCAACACAGGTTGATAGACATCCTTTGAACACGAGCTTGAGACATATGGAAGACTCTGGAAGCATAGACACAATGATGAAATATTGAGATGCAGGATACATCAATCAAACTCTCCATAGGGATTGGAAGATTAACAAGTCAGAGTAAACTCTTTGTAACGAGATCAGCCTCCTAAGGTCATGCTAAACCAAAAATTATGATGATAAGTAAACTAACAAATTCTGTGCTTTGTTCAAAGGCGACATGGTTTCTTCCAATATAATATAATACTCTTGTCCTGGCTGTATTTTTTTTTTTCATAGTCAAATGAATTCTATGGTACAGAAGAGGAAACGAGTGTTGCAAGTAAGAAAAACTAGTTCCAATAGTGGAACATACATATGCTCAATGCAAGGAGGTGCATACGGTAGATGGACACTCGGGGGAATGTTTCCTCCTGGGTATAGGGTGTCAAGATGCGAAGGATTATAAAAAAATCTTTGCTTGGTTGAGGATGCAAAATTT
Organism: Picea sitchensis; assembly: GCA_010110895.2. NCBI lineage: Eukaryota > Viridiplantae > Streptophyta > Pinopsida > Pinales > Pinaceae > Picea > Picea sitchensis. The sequence continues at coordinate 12,898 of SNQJ01S0102196.1, forward strand.
TTGAGGTAAACAACTTATAATGCAAAAGCGAGAACCGACAATAGGTTCAATACTACAAGTAAGGGCATGAGATGCAATCACAACTTAACACCAAAAAAATTCATTTTTTCATAATATAAGTCTAATTGGTTTTAAAAAGGGATAAAATTGCACCAAATGGACGTCCTTTCAAATCCAATTCACGAGTGTGAAAGAGACAAGTTCACTCGATAATATTTTCCCTTTTTGAAAATGAGTCAGAAAAGAGCTTAAATCAAACTCGCTTGGGAGTCCTCTAGGTATAGGTTAGCATGTTTATGAGTGAGAAATGAGGTTCAACATAAAGTCATGTATTATCTATAATGGACTCCCCGTTGTACATAAAAAATGTTTGCATGGGCACCAAACAAAGTAGACGATCTAACTAGGCTACCCATGTTTGGTAAGTCTCTACCATTCAATAATGAAACTTCTAGTAGCAGATAAAAGATTTCGTGTCACTATAAAATGGGTTCGCATGTAAGGCATATTAGTAACAGTCATAGGATGATGCAAGTGTGCCTGATGGAATGGATACCTATCCTATATGTTGTGTAGCGAAAATACCTGTCCAAAGTTAGGAACGAGTGACATAACACTGAAAACCACAAGAATTTCTAGATAAAACTAGAAAAACCAACTCAATCCACTGTCATATTAGTCCAATATGCAAAAATATTGTTTGAAACTATGCAGAGTGGGTAAATTTTTTCTACAAATAGTAAAAAAAACAAATTTACTATACCATTTGTATTTTTTACCCAAATAGTGGATTTTGGACCAAATTACCTCCAAATTTCAACTGGTTATTGCGGGAGCTACGAGTGACAAAATCGACGACCGTCTGGACCAGGTAATTCCTCTTCCCCTCCTCTTTCTTTCCAATGGATTAGATTTTGTAATTAGGTTCCAATTTTTAAGTTATTTAGGGTGAAAATTAGAAATTTAGGTGAACGTGGGCTACCATTCATTGGGTTGCATATACAGATGATTATACATGGTTGTCTAAAATACATCCAATGTATACTCAGCCCTATACGTGAATGTGAACACTACAGCCCGTGTATATGTCCGTAAACATTGTTTTTTAGTGGTTGCTAACTCAAAAAATGTTTTTTCTCTTACAGGATGGTGCTAGAGTGGAGGGAAAGGGCACATGAGGAGGTAGATGTTGTTTTGGAAAGAGATACAGGGGCCCAAATGGCCTTGAAAATATACGGGCTATATAATTTTTGGGCTCTCAAAGAAATGAGGGCCCATGTGATATTGCTACAGTTTCTCGTGGATTAATTGGATCCAAATAGTGAGAGCTTCAACCTTGATGGGAAACCATTAAGGATTGTAGTCGAGGACATTTATTCATTGATGGGGTTGTCACATCAGGGTGAGGTGGTAAACCTCAAAGCCCAGGGACCCGAGAGTGGTACGAAAATAGAGGAATACATGGATGCTTATTGCATTGCAGGGACCGAGAAGGTTGAGATTCAACTCCCCATTCGAGAAATAAACAATCTAAGCCTCAAGATTGTTGTTCTCATTTTGACATGGATCATAGGATTGACCTCATTGCACCAAGCATAGAGGTCACTTATGTTCTACTCGATAGAATGATTTAGACCCATGGTGTATGACTGGTGTACCTCACTATTGGTTAACATGAAGAACCAGTTGACGGAATGCAAACAGGGTAGTAAGAGGAAATTTAGGTTCACTTCTATCTTGTGTAGATTTTTCATCGAGCGGGTTCCAGGTTTGGGACCTAGAGTTGATATCATTCTATGTCGACCTCACGATCCAGCCATGACATGGTGGACCGAGGTGATGAGATGACAAGGGGGGCGTAGGGTGGCAACACCCTACAATGATGACTTCTTCTACTGGTGGAGACAACAGGTCATATCTCTAGATGAATACCCTTACGCAGGGATCAACTTTAGAGGGGACCTTGACATGCCATTACCACCAGGGGCCACCTACGGAGACATAGGTATGTCAAAGTTTTTTAAATATTTCATTTTTTTGAATTTTTGTATAGGAAAACAAAAATATTTTTGGATGATGTTTAAGTACTAATTAGAGATGTATGTGATGCAGACGTAGGTCCAATACGGCCATATGGGATTGCATGACATCATTGGAGGCAGTGAGAGGAGATGCAGAGAGGGTCCTTCAAAATGTGCAGGGACACTTGTCTTGTTTTGCACAAAGGATTTCTATGGATCAGGTGGACGATCTGTCGGAGGCTATGCATCGACAGGTGGTAGGTGTGCCCCAAGATTGGGTGTGACTC
>SNQJ01S0102196.1:20095-34777 GCA_010110895.2 Picea sitchensis
AACGGTCGGTGCGCGCGGTGGAACCTCAGGGGTACCGGCGCCTTGGCCTCGTCTTGGTCCAATCTGTTGATCAGTGCCTCAGACATGCGCTGAAAAGATCTCATCATCTCAACAACAATGCCAACTTCTATATGCTCCTGTTCGAGCACCCGCTCGCCTCTTTGGGGGTTAAACCCCTCAGGCGTGGATGCTACTGGAGGCGTCGCGCCTCCTCCCCTAGCACCCCGTCGTCTGCCTCCGCGACGTCCTCAACCATGATTACCGTGCACGCACTCAAACAACTCGATCCGCAAAAGTATAATAAAACCAACTCATGTCAATGAAAGTCGTAGCGAACCCCAAGTCGCGGGTCGAACCGACTCTGATACCATAAGTAACAACCCTCTTTAGGACAACTACTCTCACAACAGGTGCAATTTTTTTTTTTGTTTTAAACGTGGGTGCGCGCGTGAAGGAGGGGAAACAGACACACTGGACTCCACGTCGCCACTTGACAACCAACAAGATGCAACCACGATGTTTAGTCACAAGAAGACTGAAGGCTCACAACGAGTAACTGCAACAAGATACGACCAGAGGCATGAGGCACACAACACGAACATTAAGACGTACTGGGGTTGCACAGTCAGATCACAGAGGGAAGAATCCATGGTGTTAGAGTTACTATTTCTGCACAGGAAAGCAGGGCATTTAGTCTTATGTCTTCTCGAAAGAAGATTAGATAGGCTCCTGGCCAACTGCTTAGGCAGAAACTAGTAAGCCCCTCAGGTGTGTCGCAAGAGTGGAACCCTGACTTTAAAGGGCCCGAGACTCTTGATACGACACTGGATTCTTGACGCAGGGAAACACACAGACAATATACTAAGGCTTCTGATGGTGTCTACATCCCTCCCAACACAAGAATACCACGCAATGCACTACCATCAAGTACTACAAACTCAGAGACAATCAAGACCTCTACGGGAGACGCCAGTCAGGAGGACTCAAAAATCGACCAACCACTAATGATACCCGAAGACATCAATCAAGACCAAATGCTCCATTAATTATCATTAACCGACGAGGACTTTATCATAAGGTAAAAGCCAATAATCTCAACCCCCATTATTTAGTTATAAGGACATTTTGCGCTAGTTTAGGGACAAGCAATAATCACAAGCGCATTGCAATTTTGCTAATCGCCATAATTGAGCAACGATATCAGTACCATAAGGGTAACCCTAGAACATTACGATCTCCACATTATCTTCCTTTTCCATTTAAATTATTACCATACATTGGAATAACCTAACCATTATTTGCATTGCAATTAGACCTTATCATTAACACTTCACCTTAAAAGAATAATAACTTTTCAATTAAACATCATCCTAATATTCAATTAACAAATAATAACATTGCGATTCAACCATTATCATCAACATTGCAACTTAACAACAATTATTATTATTGCAATTTAACAAGTATTACCATCACAATTAAGCCAATATTAACATTGCAGCTTAAAACAATATTAATATTAATATTTAAACAAGTATTATCATTCGCCTTCAATTTAAACAATATTACATTTAAGCATATAACAAGTATAATCATGGCAAATTAAACAAATATTAATAATTCGGTTCGACATCATCATTAACATCGCTAATTAAAGAAAATCTTTTTATTGCAATATAAACAAGTATTACTATTGCAGATTAAGAAAATAAATCCAGGTATATAATAAAACATAGTTTAAATAACCAACATAACTTATTTATCTAAATTTTATATCCCGAAAAACAAAGTAGAACATTTAACCCACAAATGGCGACATGATCATAAAATAACAACTTCACATTGCAAATTAAACAATTAAATCCATTTATAAAATAACCCTAGTTTAAATAACAACCAAATATTTATTTAGATTATATCCCCAAACCTAAGGTTGAACGTTTATCCTACATGGGCGACATGTTACTAAAATAACAACTTCACAGTAGTAAGGAGAGCAATAAATCTGGCCGTTGCATAGTTCTAAGGGGCAGTAAAAAGGTTGTAATGATAAGGTCGTTACATCTGCCAGTAATGACTCAACGACATTCATCACGCCTGTTGATTCTTCCAAGGACGCACAAATCGGTAAAGGATATAAATACACAAAATAAACCCGCGCATCCAGTCTGTCAACTACAGCCAGGTTATTCTTCCATGGGCACGCAGGCCAACAAGTAACCTATCAAGCAGAGTATGTTTAACCTGATCTCCTTATTCTAAAGATTTGCAGTTAAGGGGGGGGGATTCCCTTTTAGTCTGGGTGGCGTTTTCTGGCCAAGGGCGCTGTCACAGTTTTTACTTGGAATCTATGGCAATGATTAAGGTTTGCTGCCAAAATAACAACAACTGTAATTCGCAGGCATGCTTCAAGCATTGACACTGAAGGCTAGCCCGAAGTTACCCGAAACCCATTCAACAAAAATGTGGAAATCGCTTTTATTTAACAATAACACAGCAGTGTTCGTAGGCTTATTAAATACCTGTAAGTTTAATAAATCTAATCAGGAATTAAAAACTATATTTTGAGCACATCCCATACTGTTTATCCAATCCGAAAAAGGGATTCACATTTGTGAGTGCAACTACTGTAAATCCAGCAATAGTATAGACCTATAAGGCCGCATGCATCCACACAATGTATACCTAAAATCATATACCGTGTGCCTATCGACCTAAAACGAAAACAGAGCATGGGTTCGGTTCATTCATCCGGTGTTTTGTTTTTTTCATTTTATTTTAGTTTTAGAGTGATACAAGAGGTCTCCTCTACTTGGGCTCTGGAGCATCCGGCTTCTCTTGTCGCTGTCAGTAACAACGACCTATGTTCTGTGTACGCTGCAGCGCTGAGGGCACCACCTACATACAGACAGTGTATACGCACCAAGTACAGGCTCGCTTAGGCGCAGGCATAACTTTTGGGTGGACTAGACGTAAGAGAGCGTTGTCTTAGGGTTGTGGGTGCCACCGTATGGCCACCTAAAATGTGCAATCATCCCCAAGTATGTCGATAAACCAACCAACTGGTAGCACTAACACCTGTGCGGGAGTATCCATGTTTTATATTCACACCGGTATCCTGAATTCGTTTTTTAGGTGGGTTGGTATCAGACACCAGTGCAACACGAAAACCCCACTTCGTAAAGAACTAAAAGAAAAACCAAGGCAGCTTGGATTAACAATAGGGTTAACAGGACATGACTGACCTCAATACTTGGCTCCGCTATTGGAAATCATACAATCCAATGGCCAGATCCAGATTGGAGCCACAAGGAAATTAATACACACATCAAGAGAGGAGGTCTAAGAGAGAATACGCATAACACAAATGTTTCAAGGAGATGCTTCCATAAATAAATGTATCCAAAACTGGCAGGCGGTCTCGGGCAGCAAAATGCCTCTGGCGGTCTTGGTCGGAGCAAGAACTTCCTCTAGCAACCCTGTTAACCAATGGAATAAACTTCTTCTCCATTGTCTTAATACTGTAAGGGCATCATCCTAATGTCCAGTGGCCTTCCATAGAAACCCTATGACTGTACCCAAATAAAAAAACGTACAACCATAAACCCAACAAATTGCCAGTGGGAAAAAGAATAAAACACCATGGTCATTAAACCAAGTCGCAAGACAAACCCAAATACAGTTTGTTGAATTCTTTAAAGTATAAATCCTTCATTCAACCAGGAATCCATTTCGTTTTAAAGTATAACATCTTCATTGAATAGTCAACACTACATGCCAGAAATCAGATTGCCAGCGCTTAAACCCCAACGCAATATCTATATACATATATTTATTTAAAAGTAGTCCACGCTAAGATAAACAACTAATTTACATAGTCAGAACAAGAACAGAGCCATTGTACCCCATCCAGGATGTTAACAACTATTTACACTATTTTTCATTCTACTAAAGGGCGTACCTTTGCATGTTCGCCTCCGCCGAAGGGTTGTCTGCGCGCTCCGTGCAATCCTGACCTGTGCCGACCATAGAGAACTCACCGGTACCTCCCAGCCAAACGCTAGGGGTACTCTCCTTCCCCCTCAGCCCCCCAAGCTGCAAAGGGGCCACACACAACCCAGACAATATCTTAGCTTCTCAGCTCGCCTCCAAGGCTGAGCTACCACTCAAGTCAGCTGAGAATCCCCAACTCCTACAAGAAATTCGTCCAGTCTCTAGTCTGGTAGCATAGCAATACCAATAGCTGAAAAGTCCCCTTCTTTCCCCCTTCCCCTTTCTTTTATCCAGTCTCAAACCCTAAATCCTCCTTCCTTTAGGTTTTCCCCCCTTTTTCCTTTTTATTTTCTTATGTTTCTTTTTTATTTTATTTTTTTATTTTTTTATTTTTTATTATTATTTTTTTTAAAACTCAAAGAGTAAGTGCGCTCATTAATAATTCCCTTTTATTTTTACATGTGTAACTTTTTATTAATGGTAGAGGCGGTAGGGATTAATAAATTTACGGAAAGAGAATCCATTTTTCATTTTCTTTAATCTATAATTTAAAGATTAAGGAATACACGACAATTGTTTATAATATATATTTATCTTTTCATTTTTCTTTTTACATGCATGCATTCATCATTGTAATTTATCATTATCCATCATTTAAATTCACCATTAATATATGTATATATATATATAGGATAATGAGAGATTAAGGTGATGGCAACATGTATATGGAAAAGTAATCGTATTACATAAAAAGGAATAATGAGGAATTAAGGGGAGGGATGGTGATTTAGTAATGTGAACAAGACTTGACAAAGGGAGATGGTTACTGGAATATTAAGGTGATGGAGGATGGTTTAATAAAGTAGACATGGATAAAGCGAGGATAAAGGTCTTAGTTTTTGTGTTTTTTTTTTTAAATTTTCTTTATGTTACACTACGAAGGTGATGTCATTCTCCCATCAGTTAGGAATCAATTTTCTTCCTTGCAAAGTTTTAGAACTATTAGATTCTCTTTAACACTTACCCTCGTTATCGCCCCAAGAATTTCATGAAGACGAACTATTACTTAGGTGGGTTATTTTTATTCCAGGGTCTGCTCTTAGGGTTAGACTAAATTTTACCCTAACAGGTTTTAGACTTGTACTAGATTTTGAACTGGGCGCCACTGAGTTAGGGAAGTTGTTTAGGAATCTCCTAAAGCGTTAAGGTATTAGGGATAATATGTTTGTTTCCTTAATCCCCATCAAGGCGACGTGCCCTTCAGGACGCACCACGTGCTCCAAGGGTGCCACTCGCCTCATTCAATTCCTTTACGCGACGTGCCCTTCAGGATGCACCACGTGCTCCAAGGGTGCCACTCGCTTCTCATGTTTCTTTTGTGTGATGTGCCCTTCAGGATGCACCACGTGCTCCAAGAGTCCCACTCGCCAACTGGACTGATTGGTACACATCTATAACCCCTGGAGTCAACACTCCTCGAGGTGAACTTGTAGGAGACTAAGGGTTCTAAGGAATAAGGCCCCCGCCTTATTGCCTGCCCCTTAGAATCATCGTGAGCGACTGTCGCAGTCTACCCTCACGACATCGTGGATCCTCTCGAACTAGGTAATTGTTAACCTACAGTTTGAGCCACGGCGGGAGTGCTAGTAGGCGGTGGCAGGGCTGTTGTCCACCCCTCTCCCTCAACCTCTCTGCAAATCGTGTGTGGCCCCTTTACTCCATATGTGAGTCTGGACGACATGTGATTCCTTTACTCCATATGTGAGTCCGACGACAAGCTATCGCCAACCTACATCATCAACAATCGCGTCGTGAAATGTCAACATCAAATCATCAACCGGGAAATGAAACATCATATAGTAAACACATCAACCCCAAAGCACACTCCCTGACTCAGTCCGGAGTCCAAGGGGGTTCCACTGATGCCTCTGCATCCTCAAGGTCAAAAACCCTGCACACTCGATAAAACCGAGTCAATAGCACCTGTCTACATCAAATAGTAACACATCATGTCAACTGTCAATCACATCATAATCAAGTATAAATGGTCTAACATCATAAAAGTCCAGATCACTTGCGAGCAAGTGTCCTCAATAATAAGTTTTCTCAGTGTGCCAGAGCGGGATGTTACATTGATGAAGATGCTATCGGCAGGCGTTGAAGGATGTGGGAAAAATTCTCCATCATTTCGTCCCTCTGTCGCGTGAGAGCTTGCTCAAGCAACATAATGATAGGATTGTCTGCTCCGCCGTTTTTATTTTCTTCCGCCATTGAGGGTTTCCTGGGTGTGCGAGAGCGATTTTCCTCAAGAGAGACAAGCTCTAGACCCAACTTTCTATACTCGGACCTCGTCGGGGACATGCACTAAAAAAACGATCAAGAATAGCCTGCTCTGATACCACTGATCCGTATTATTTTCGGCACGAAATGAGAGCGGAGATATAATAAAGAAATGCACAGAGATATTGCAGATATTCAATAATATAACAGAAATGTATCAGAGATGCCACCATAGACACATATATACAGTAATACATGATTTCTATTAATCAAAGAAATGTACAGAGACTGAAAAAAAAAGAGTGAAAAACTCGCTAGAATGGTGGTAGCTTATCTCTGAGAAGACATGTGACGGCTACTCGCATTCGAAAGAAGATGATTACAATGAGGCTCTAAAGGCCCTTTTACAATAAACGGGAATTCCAAAAGTCCTAGACATCCAAAAACCTAACCCTGGGAGATGAATCACCAAAAGTCATGTGGGCCCCATTTGGGTAAGTTGGTACATCAACTTCCCGGGATCGTAACTTTTGCATACGATCTCTGTTTTAGGCGTATGATAGCCCATTGGAAAGATCTATCCGAGGAATACAACATTTTCCACAAAATTTTGTGTTGAAATTTTGCAACCGCAACATACCCCAAAAAATGTCGTTTAGGGCCTCAAAACGGCTCCAGAAGTTCAGGACCCGAAAAATTGCTAAAAATAGTAAATTGCCAAAATTGCCAGAAAACTGTTTTGAGCCAGTCAGAAAAGGTGGGTGGCCATCGATATCCACCTGGATCACGTATTTTTTCAAAGAAATATATAATGTCTTAACCATTGGACTGTGTGAACGATAACCAAAGATAACTTTTGAACATGAGAATATTTGAGTTCAGGACCGACTAAGTTTCAACTAAGATAGTAAATGACGTGCTCACAGAGATCATCATCCTCTTGAACCAACACCATACCAATCATCTCTTCCAACGAGGCGACATGAATCAAGTAATATCTATTGTAGTGTGGTGAATTCAGTAGAAGCGTCAATACGAAGTATTTATTCAAAGCATCAAAGGATTCCTGGGATCTCTCATCCCAAATAAAAGGAGTGTCCTTCTTCAAGATATGCATGAAAACCTTAGTAAAATTGGCATAGTTAACTATAAACCATCATAAAAAGTTAGATTTCCTCTATAAACCTTGAAGTTGTTGAATAGTTTGTGGGAGAGGTAATTGAAGTATTTCCTCAACCTTTAACAAATCTACCATCATCCCAGTCTCAGAGACTAAAAATCCTATAAGATGACCTGAACTAATGCAAAAGATGCATTTATGAGAGTTCAACCAGATGTGATAATAACAAAATATTTCAAAGAATAGACGAAGGTGCTTAGGGTGATCCACTCTCTTACAGGAGTGAGCGGAAAGATCATCAATATAGGCCTCGACTATATGCTTGAGATCATGAAATGCGAAGGTCAAAGCACATTGGAAGGTTTCTCCAATGTTTTTAAGGCTGAAAGGCATCTTCTGGTATGTAAAAGTAACCCAAGGAAAAATAAATTATGTCTTATGATGATCCTCGATTTTAATCTAAATTTGGTTATACCCTGAAATTCATCCATGAAATAAAAAACTTCATTCCCCACATACTCGTCGATAATATGATCGATGAAAGGTGTCAGGAAGTTGTCCTTAGGACAAGCCTTGTTTAGTTCACAAAAATACATGAATACACAGATGGTTCCTTGATTCTTATTCATAGGAACGGGATTGGATACTCATTCAGTCAAGGAAACCAGGTAGATAAATCCAACATTAAGCAGTTTCTCTACCTCTGCCTTAATAGCAAGGGCCTTCCGGGAATTGACAGCTCTAAGATGTTTTTGAACAAACTTAGCATCGAGGTAAGTTTTAATATCATGTTCGACAATTCGAGGGTCGATTCCTAGCATCTCTTCATACGACCAAGCAAATACATCTCAAAATTTCTTGAAGAGTTCGTTGTAGATCAAAATTTCTTCTGGTGAACAATATGCACCGCTGTATACATTTTCAATCTTGCCAGGGATATGAGACATATCGATCGTAACGGTAGGTGAGATACTCGCCATGTTTCCTTTGTCATAAATGTTGTGTGTATCAAGTGGAACCACAACGTGACCAACTATCTCTCTCAAAGTAGATCTAAAGTCATCTTGTTCGATTCTAGCAAGCTCTCGAAGAAAATAAGAGCAATGATGCATATCATCCCAAGGTTTGTTAGAACCATTCATGGCCTCTATGATAGCTTCATATGAAGGTAAAGTATCATCAAGGTAGTCATGTGAAAAATATGATGAAGTGTCCCACATGGGCTCCAAAACAGGATCCTTCTCATTCGTCTACGAGGTAATAGGATCATGATCGATAGAAGAGTCAATAACAACTTGATGCGCTATCTCCATTGTCAATACTGGCATGGCCATTCCAATATGTGATTGACCTTCACAAGATGCAGTAGGGGAAGGTAGGGTCCAAGGATCATTAAAATAGAAAGTGTGGAAAGGAACAAACCTCTCTGACAAAACAAGCCTACTCAACATAGCGTAAATATGGTGAACCGGTGCCATGAAGTTGAAGGTACCCATAAGGGATGAATTATTCCAACAATGATGTTCTTAGTTGTCAGCTAAGAAATATCCACCATGGGGATCGATGGTCTAATGGATGCACTAGGGCTAACATATGTAAAGGATAATTGATCTATTGTAACAATCTTTCTGTCATGAGGAGAAAAAAGAGTACGAAAGATGAATAATACAATTTCAGTCATAGCGTAATTCCAATTGTGTCCTAGTAATATGTTATAATCGAGGGGTGCATCAACCACCTCGACATCCACCTCTATAGTATTCCCACCTAAATGGACCGGAAAGGCAGGGAGAATGTCGTGATGGTGGAAGGAATGACTGTCAAAAGCAGTCAACATGGTTGGAGACCAAGAAAGAGTCAAAGATCCAAGGGCTTTCCAACATACCAGGGACATCACACATGTTGCAGTGCCTTCATCGACAACAATATGCTTGACGGTATATTTCGAGTAACCCACATTCATTTCGAATGCCACATGGTAAGGAAAGTGAGGCTTCACATCCATAATGTAAAACTTGATAACTTTCGATCCACTAGGATCTAGAGCTCCTAACGCATATAGAAAGCCATTCCTCTATGAAGGACACATATGGAGTACCTCTAGAGATGACATCGCACAACGTGTTTGACCCAAGTCCTAAAAAGAGTAATTATAGGTGGCTCTAGCTTTAGGATTGTGGGTAGAGTGCTTGAGTACTCCTTTCAGAATACAAGGCAGTGGCTCTAGTTTTTCGATATGTAAAGGTGTCTCTGGAGGAGGAGGAGACTCTAGATCGGTTACAATTTGGGGAGAATTGTAATCATGAGACCGAGTGGCTACATTAACCTCAGATTTGACCATATTGATGCATAAATGGTCACCGTCTTGTTTTGGTGGGTTTTTAATCCCATTCACCATATTTCCAGCATTCTAGGAGCTCGAGGCCATATGTTGGTTATGTGGAAAAGGATTCATCAGCACGACAGGCGGTAGAGATAAAAGCATTGCAGCTTCTACAATTTTGGGGCATAAATGGGTAAGGTGATCATCTGTATAAAGATTACAAGGAAATTTCACCTTCCACCTTTCTTTCTTACCCTCACCAACATTATTATTTGTATTCTCATTATTACCATTGTCCTTGGGTTTATTATTCTTCTTCCCACCTTTACTATTATTATTACGTCCTTTCTTCTTATTCCTTCCTAGTTGTTGGTTACCATTTGGGTTGGTCGATGATTGCATGGAATGTACATCTATCAACTGAGTGGGATTGGAAGACACAGACGAAGTTGGCCCTCCTATAGATTGGTTTAGAGCCAACTCTTTCAAATGTCTTGTCACCGACTCTGCGGATTTCACGTTGGCAGAGCCTACAATGCCATCGAAATGTGGCCTAGGATGTTGTCTAGGGGCATAGTTCGACCTTGGTGCATCTGGAAAAATCTTGTATAAAATCCTAGAGTGAGCATATATAGGATCTAACTACTTGGATATGAAGATCACCTCTTCCTTAGATGTAACTGTGGATGTAGAAACATATTTCGAAATATAAGGTTATAGAGACTTAAGGAACCACTATAGTAGGAATTCTGGGGGTATGCAGGTCTTGATCAACTTCTTTCATCTACGCCACTCCTATATGTGATTCGCGATATGAGTGGCTTTGTCCTAGTGTATGGCCGAAATAAGTTTTAAGCTAGCATCGTAGTGAACTGACAATTGTAAGTGGTTAAGGAATACTAAGACCATGTAACTAAAGGTTCTGTATGCCCCCTTAGGTAGCTCGATATACCATTTTGCATAAACCCCTATGAGAGTGCATTGAAACAATCTTAGCCTAATATAATCGTCGTTAAGGGAATTTGAAGAGAACCAAAGGTGAAAAGTAGTTACGTGATCACCGCGATCTTTACAATTCTTTCCTTCGAATTTTGGAATATCTGTAGGAAGCTTGGTGGGAACGGGGGGCGATGTAGGATCATGACACACATGATCATTCATCAACTTAGACAAGTCTAATAGATTGAGCATGGACAGAAAAGGGAGATGGGGTTGCGACATATGGCCCCAAGCTACCTGGAAAGATTGTGTTTGGGGAATTGTAGCCCATATAGGGTTCTCGTAAGCACCATGGCCTTGTTCGAGATTATAAGACCCTCTTCCACACTGATTCATAAAATGTTGGTTGGGCACCATTCGAGTAGGAATGTTTTGTTGAGGATTATAAAAATTGCCCCCAGCTAGAGTGGCTTTGGGTTGGGGGTTTCCTAAGGAATGAAACTGACCTCCTCTAGGTGTAAATTTGGAGGATAAAGGTGGTTTCGTCATGCCAAACGTGTTGGTCAGAATCAGTACAGAGAAGGTGAGTGTAAAGGATGAACAATAAGAAATAGTTGTCTGCTAGGTTGGTGACTCTATCCAGAAGTACCAGGATTAGACATGGGATTAAAAGGAGGAATTCCTCCAATAGTAGGAGTCGTTTGAGGGACATGAGTTCCACCTAACTAGAATGGAGTATAAGGAGGAGTTGTTTCCACAAGTCCAATGCTAGAATTAGTGCTAGCCATTGGGATGGAGTTTGAAAACTGGGATTTGAAATTTGGCATACCATAGAAAAAAGGACTAGAGGCCATAGGGATGGATTAAATATTATAGCTCGGTGAGTGACTAAGAGACCCAAAAGGGTTCGTGGATATAGGTTGAGAAGCCACTATAGGGCGGGAAGCGGTGATGATAGACAACTCTGGCACTACAACCATTGTGGTTGAAGGTGTTGAAGGGGTTCCATTAACTATAGTAGGTGTGGGAGTCGAAGGGTTCCCAGTATCTTGATGACTCAATTCAATACTCATCCTTGTATGATCACAAGTCTTATAAGTAGAGGTGTGTGTACCACATTTGATAAATCTAAGCCTTTTAGAAGGAAAAGAATCAAAATGTGGTGGTAGTTGTAACAAGCGGTGAGACCTGCGAGGAAGCTGGTCTAGCTCCACGATGAATCAAGACTCGAGATATAAAAAACAAATCCTAAGGCCAACTAGTAATCAAAGAGCACACCAAAAATAATCAAATGACCAATATTCACAGAAACAGTATAAATGGGTTGAAAGGGGCCTCCCTCTCTAAAGTAGGTATGACTCTCCCAAGAGGGTCCTGAGACTCCTCTACTAAATATCGGAGGTAACATAATCAATTATAAGGGCCCTCGTTGGATTAACAACTAGTCAGTTAGATCCCCCCAGAGAGTTAATCCTCCATAAAGGTTGTGTGTTGTCAGACCTTTATCTGACCTAGGGTACCTGCAGAATAAAACCTGCAAGTAACCTATGTGGTACCTATGTCAAGCAAATAAGAAACCATGGTATAATTGATGCTCATGTGAACAGTCGTAATTCAGTTCCACCGTATGGGTAGGGTATCAAATACCAAAACCTTGAAAGCATTGCCTCTCACAAAGGTAAGGGCACTAGCAAGGTCCACATATACGAATAGATCCCTAGAAATATATATGACACTAAGAAGGTATCGAGGGGATATCCCTTCAACCAACCTCACACGACCTTGTGCTTAACTCTGATGTAAATGGAGCCTCCTGATATTACCAATTATATAATGGATTCCTTCACTCCCTTAGTCAGACACATATGTTTATTTAATAGCCTTGGAGAAGTTTACTTACAAAATCCTATTCCAAGGCCATAAATCCTAAGTTAGTTTGTGCACCCTAGAAATATTAAATTGTTACTAATCAAATTTAAATTATAGCATTACTTTTAATGGTCTTTCTTACTCAAAAGGTGTGGTCATTAAACTAGTGATGTTATGACTCAGCAAGTAAAATAAATGAATATGAAAACATTGCAAAGTCCTAACTTCAATTTCCAAATAAATGATATGCTTTTCAAAATGAAATTCTCAATTTATTTCTACAATTAAAAATAAAATGCAATCTTTCTTTACATGTACTAAGATAAATGACAAATACTCAAGAGATCAAAGTGCCAACAATGTAAAATGCCTAATATTTTTGTATTTTCAATATAAGAGAATAAAAATTCAAGGACTGAACAACAACTTGATATAAAAACTCTATTCTATGTAAAAAAAGACAAACCAAGTAGGATATCAAGGAGAAAAACACCCAACCCAAGATGAAAGGACAATCAAATGAAAAAGATGATGAGAAAGGCACTGCCCAAAAATTCAACCAAAGAAAGGTTTCCTGCCATTCCACAGACACTTAACAGTCACCACAGAGACCCAAGAACACTCACAAATCATCAAAACCTACCCAAAAAACATCAAACCCAACAACCAAGAAAAAAAGGGTGATGTACGCTACTTTTCAAGGGAAAAGTGTGTATGTACGCATCATTCAGAAGGACAACTCGTGTATGTACACGACTGTCAAGCAAAAAACTGTGTATATGTGTCAAAACACAACAAGGCTAAGGAGAAGGCTAAGAAACTTAGACTCATAGTGAAAATAGGTTGTCAAGCAATCATGTGACAAAAAACTCAATATAAATGAGAGAAATCTAAGGATAAAAACACTCCAAACCTCGAAAAAGAAGATTTTATCCCCAATATGGTTGCCAATTATGTTATGAGGAAAATATCTCTATGGCTAGGGGTAAACCACAATAGACGAAAGTGACTGCAGAAATCAACTCTAACATCAAGTATGATATAAAAACAAATATGCTAGCAAGACAAGATAAAAGTTCTACCTCATCCAGACGTTCGATGAAGTCCACCTTTGAGCACTTGACCCAAAGAGATACACCTGCAACTAGTCCTCAACAACCAAGAAACAAAAGCATATGGTGATAATATATAATATTATCACATTCGATAACATAATCCATCAATATTCATAAAAAATATGCCCATGGAATAACAATTCAAATATTCATAAGATATTAATTGGATGTGAAAAGAGTATTTATATTAGAATGTAACCATCAAAAGTGAATGAATTACAAACGTCCATGTCAGCATGGTTCGGAACCGAGAAACTAAGTTCCTTCCAGTTGGGCCTCCACCACTTCAATCCTCCACCAAAGGAAATATCATATAAGAGAGACAATGAGGTTCTCAATCATAAGGGAAGAGCTTGGGGGATGAACAATGTGTTCAGACTTAAAGGAAAAAGGGATGCATACTCAATGTAAAGTGAATAATTTCTCCAGAGTAACTTTTCTCTCAAACTTGACTTCTTCTCCTCTTTTCCATAGCTCATTTTTGGCCCATTTATATCCTTCAAGTGGAACTGAAGGGCCAATTCAGAACATTTCCAAACTCAAAGAAACTCAAACAGTGCCATCTTAATGGTACTCAGATATTTTTTGTTGTATGCAAACTCTACTAGCGAAAAGAAATATTCTCAAAATTTTTGTTGGTCCATTACATATATACACAACATATCCTCCAAAATATGGTTCATTCTTTATGTTTTTCCATCTGTCTCTGGGTGATATGTTGTACTAAAGTTCAGTTTTGTTCCCAAAGCCTGTTGGAAACTAGTCCAAAACCATCCTATAAACACTGATCCATATGATCCTTTTTGGTACTCCATGTAATCTCACAATCTCGCTGAAAAACAATTTGGCTACATCTGGTGCATGATACATCATACACACTGGAATAAAGTGTGCACTCTTTTTCAGAGTGTCAACTACCACAAAAGGAATCATGTCTCCTTGCCATCAGTGGAAATCCAACAATAAATTCCATCTAAATGACTTCCCATTTTGATTCAGGAATAACATGTGGTTGTAACAATCCTGCTAGATCTCAATGTTCA
>SNQJ01S0102196.1:52533-65395 GCA_010110895.2 Picea sitchensis
TGTGACTGATGCTCATTATTTATGTTGTCCATATGTTGTATAATATTGATGATCATTTGAAGAAATATTAAGAATGATTTAATAGACTTAAGATTGTTTAAGCACAATAACAACTGATTCACCCCCCCTCTCAGTTGTCTTAGTAATTTCAACATAAGGAACTTAATTTGCTACTTTCTTACTTTCTATTTGTCAAGTTTTTCATTGAATTGATCTAGTAACTAGGGAAACCCTAGAGCCCTAGTTTCCTAGTACTCTAAGGTTTTGACCTAGTTATATTTTCCTAAATTCTTATCCCATAAAAAACATAAGGAGAGCAAGGTTCTAGGGCCTAGAATTTCCTACACCCTAGTATCGTTTTTTCTTTAGGAAAATGCATAGGGTGACTTAAGTTACTACTTCTCCTATGCATTCATCTTGGACTTTTGTGCACTATCAAAATTTATTTGAAGCCTTAGAATAATCCATACACTTGACTCCATAATCCCTAGAAGGCACTAGTTCTAGCCTCTCTCTTATTGAAGGATTGATTAAACACTCAAACTCTCTTCCTTGAAGCTTTTTCTAACTTATACTAACCCTAAACTAGACTAATTCATTAACTAACTTGTTTTTTGTTAAAATCATTGCCATATCCATACCAATTCATTCTAAATTTCCACATTCACCTACATCTCATTTGAAAATCACTTGTGACAATTCCCAATCAATCTACTAGATAAATGTTGAGTTTGGATGGTGTTTTGTTGCAATTTTGAGCACTAGAATTTGTTGATGTTACAAAATATTTCTACAACCATCTAACTGCAGAAAATTCTCTGTAAAAGTGATATTAAATGCTAGCTAAACATTTCCAATTTTTCTTGTGACAATATATTATCAATTTACCTAGTCAAAGTTACTTTTTCTTGTCTTTTTCAAGCAATTTCAAGGCATAATTCTTGTGGCTGTTAAAAAATACTCATTGTTGTTATAAATTGTTACATTGCTGCAAATTTACATCAGCTAGCCCATTTTTTGAAGGTTCATGGTCTTAAGAAGCACTAACATCATATTTTGTACTTTAAATCTGCCATATTTTCTTTGTTGTCTTGTTCTAGGCAGTTACACTCAATTTTTTACCATTGCTTCATCCCTTAAAGACCTTAAGAACCTTTTGACTTGAGTGACAAATGAGAGGGTGGTTTTATTGCATCCTTTCCTTATTCTTATGATCCCTTTAGGTAACTGGGGACTTATCCCCTGGGGTAACTTTGATATCTCCTAAATAGAAAGGGGTTTCCTATTAAGGTGACAGTGATAGGTCACCCGTTGTTACACCAATCTTTCATTCACTTATCTTGGGATTTGGGAAAGTATAGATTGTATGAAAAGATTTTGGCGCTATTACCAGGGAACACTGAGTCAATATTCCTGAACGAAACGTTTTCGGTAAGCCTTTATCGAAATCCTTATTTTCACAAATCTTACATGGCGACTCCACTAAGTGTGATTCCCTCAACCCTTTGATAATGCTTAAGAGGATATTTGGCATCTCCACTAAACTTTTACAAGGTTCCACCTTACTCTCCATTTTGTGATATTTCCAAGTTATGGGATCATGGTTCACTGGGAACAAGTGTATTCGACTATTGATTTCAAACGTTTTCAAAGATACCCACATTATTTTGATGGAAAATGGTTAAAAAACTATTCAAGATTTGGAGGCCTTCCAATTACTCACATTATAGAATTCTTTATGTATATAAGTGAGATAGAATTGGAAGGGGAGGATGTTCTAGTGAAATTGTTCATACTTTCTCTGTCATTTTTTTTACAAGATTGGTTTAAGGGTTGTTGCGAAGATATGAGTATATCATCTTCCATAGACCTCATTACTAGGTTTATTGAGTTTGTCAAACCATAATTCCAGACATATGAAGATGCCCTTCAAAATATCACAATATCCCTAGAGGACGAAGGATTCACCACTAAGATTGTGGAATATCTCAGGGATGTGTGCCATACTCAAGAACACTCTGATATAAAAGGAGAGATTTATGAAGAAAGTTGCCAACCCCTTGAAGAGGAGAAAGATTTTTCCCGTGATTCAATAGAATGCAATAAATACTTGACTAAAGAAGCGAGTTATAATGATGAAGAAATAGTATCTTCTCCTCCATCCAATGAATCTCTCCAAGATCCTATCTCTCTTGTACATGATGAAGAGAACGAGGTGAGTCATTTTCCTTTTCAGGTTTTTTATTAGACTTTGTTCTATGATTCAGAAGGTGAAGAAGTAAAGGAACCCTTGGAATATCTAGGTCCTTCATTTTATGATGAAGGTGAAAAGAAGATTAAAGAGGTGAGTCTTCAGGAGGATGTACCGGACCCTCTTCCATTTGATGAAGTCATCCAAGCCATTGACACTATTGAACAACAAGAAGTGATCACAATAAGTTATTTCCCTTTCCAAGATTTTGATGATGCTTTATTTTATTATTTGGAAAGTGAAGAATTATTATAGGATCCCTTGGATGCATTAAATCCTTCGTGTTATGACAAAGGTAGTGACATGGTTGATAATATTGATAAGTTCATACATGTTGGAAGACATAAGTGGTATGTTATTGGTTCTGATAAGGATACCATTTATGATATGGAAGGATATCTTTGAATGTTGTTGTTACAACAATCGTATGATGTTCCTAATAATTTTGATGTTTGGAAACAAGATGATGATAATTACAAAAAATTTCCAAGCACCCAAGGATGACCCACTGCAATGTTCTCTTGATGATTTTTTGGTCATACCTTGAGGATTTTGAATATTATTCCTTTGATAACTTGGATTTATTCTATGAATAATATTATCAATCGTCATTGTGCTCAAATTTTGATAAATGTGAGGATGTTGCTTTCGTGAAGCATAATACTTGTGACAAGGTCGTCCATCTCCCTTCGACTACTTTACCTCGCTATGTCACTAAGAGTGTAGCTGGGAAACATGTCCCTTGTCTTGAATTTTCTCCTGGGAAAATCCTTCTTTTAGAATCCAAGGGTAGGTTTAATACCTTAAGAAGAAGTTTATTATCTCAATCTTTCAACATTCCCTTGAGAAAATGTCAATCATCCTCTAGGTTCTCACTAGTCCTTTCTCAGACCTAAGGATGTGATGATGTCCAAGGTATCCAACCTTCAGACTCTTTGAGTCTTTGATTTTCATGATCCATTTATGAGATGGATTGATCAATTTCCTAGAAGTGTGACTTGGCATGATTTTTTCCCTCCCTCCCACCTCCACGAGCTAGAATTTTCGATTTTCGATGATGTGATACATGTTCTGACTCATGTTAGTTTTGTTCTTGACTTGTCATTGTTTTGGTTTATGATCAAGCACAAAGGCATGTATTATGAGATATCTCTAGGATGGTTTAACTGGTTATTTGACTACACCTAGAATTCAACCAACAAGTAAGTATATTAGGTGGGAATTTGCATCCATTGTATATACCATCTATATATCATGTTAGTATAGTTGTAGTTTCACTTTTGTATTGTTTTTCTCCATTATTTATATATGAATGCTTATGATGCACTTTATTTTATTATATCATATATGAGAAAGGGGTGATATCACCACCCTAATGATTACTGATGCATTTTGTTGAGATCTAGTAGGCACAGGTCATACAAAATATGTATGAGGTTCTCATGCACTCTACGGTGAGAACATGTCTCGGAGTAGGAGCCAGATGTTATCCCCTACCCTAGGGATAACTAAGGATATAGTGTCTCTAGGCCCACATATCCTAGACATGGAGTGACGAGATCTGGATGACTTGAGAATGGCCTCGGAGGGCCCCTCTTTTCTTCAATGCAACTCATTTATTAGAAGCAACAACATCCATCCCACCAGCTTGGTCCTAAAGTAGAAGTAAGTCTTTCTCCATTAGGTAATGAGCCTGGGTATCATGGTATATGTCACTCTGATTATTGAAGCACTTGAATATGTTGCATTGAATTCTCCTTCATTTCATAACGTTTTCTTGGAAAATATGGTCTTTAGCTTGTTCATAACTAGAATGGTGACATCATTCCCTAGTAAGTTCATCTACTTTAGGATGGGTTGGCACTGGGTGGGTCTGTGAAAGGTCATCGTCCATTCCCTCCATACTTACCACTTTCCATATTTATTCCTCTCATCTCCCCCTACCTTTGTTTGAGCATTGGTATTTTCCACACTAGGAAGGGTTGTACCTTTCTTTATTGGAAGAAGGGGCCAAAGGACTAGAGGGTAAAAGTAGATGGAAATAGTTAAAATCCAAAGATGAAAATTTTGAGATGCTTCGTGCAGGGATTCCCGAGAAAGAGGTAAAAATATTCTCAGTATGAAAAGGGAACCCATAAGAAAAAAAAAACACTCAAGGTATTAGTTGGTGGATGGAAGGTCTCATGATGAACAAGCCTATTATGACCATGGGCATGTAGCAGTATGAAATTACCATCTATCAGGTCACCAAACCAGGGTAGTGGCTCTTGGTGGCATAGCCAAGGGAAAGGGGGTCTCATCACGAGCCAACCTTTTCATCTCTGTGAAATTCTTGTGGATAACGTTGTCACTTCTAGTCACCAAGCTAGGAGAGTGTCCCTCAACTCTTCCCTTGAAGCATAAAAAGAAAATATCAAAAGAAATGAAGTTAAGAGTAAAAAGCAATGAATGAGATAGGAAACAATGATATCTATGGCAAGGTGTAACTCACCTTCTACAAAGGCACCCACAGGTAAGATTTACATTTCTATGTTATCACTGCACCTTGTGCCCAAACACTACCCCACACCACCTCATACACTTACATGACTTGGATTGGTTCTCACCTGGGAAACACCCCAAACTTAAGGAGGATTAACCCAATAGGACACCTTGTGAACTTCTCCAAACCTGAATTGTTGGATTGCATAATGTATTTGAGCATTTATCTGGGAAAAGGGGGCTTTGATGCACATGTTTGGGTAATTTAATTATTGGATGTGATTTACATGTTATGATCTCTGTGATTTATGATCCCCTGGAGGGCATACTTTTTGTTGTTGCGGGACCTTGCTAGGTGGACAGGTACACACAGGGGAATGATTAGCTTGGAACTTCATGGGGATGACAACCCATAGATGGATGTTGTAACCCGAGCCAAGTGCAAGAAGACATCCACGATTTGCACCAGGAAGAAAGAAGGACATCACCTTAGCGACACCCTGGAAGACCTACACCTAGGGGGTTCTTTCTTTTCCACCTGGACGTTGACTTTTGAGATCCCATGACATCACCATCATGAGCATGCATGTCATCCAGATCTAGGGTTTTCATTTTGAGGGAAGTTGTGAGCTAGTTGGCATGTGTGGGAATCATTCAGGGAATTCAGAGGCCAAACGTTCAACATATGGAGCCCAACACTCCAACTTGGGGGCTCAACATCACCATAGAAGGGCATGACGTCACACTTGGAAGTGTTTTTAGACACTGATTAATTTTATTTATGTTTAATATGAATTTATTTGTAAATTGGCTAGGTCGACCTTTATTTGACTTGAAATTAATTAAAGGTCACTAGTTTTGTATAAATAAACATAAAGTACATTCATTTTTATCATCAGGACTCCTCATACAAGAGGAGAGGTCTAAAATTTTCTCCCTAGAAGGTATATTGGTTGAAATTTTTAGGCACACTCTTGTATAAGGCTTATTGTTTGCAAGTGGATCAATCTTGGAAGCTTTTATGGTGATGTTGCATGGTATTTTCATGATTATTCTTTGTGCAGGTAGGTAAAATCTGCATTTTTTCCATTTATTGAATGGTTTATGTATGGTTTTATTTTCTCATACAAGATTATGAGATTGCATGGTATACTTAATTCTTGAAGTAAGGAACTTAATTTGATACTTTCTTACTTTCTATTTGCCAAGCTTCTCATTGAATTGATCTAGTAACTAGTGAAACCCTAAATCCCTAGTTTCCTAGCACTCTAAGGTTTTGACCTAGTTATCTTTGGCTAAGTTCTTATCCCATAAAAATCCTAAGGAGAGCAAGGTACTAGGGCCTAGAATTTCCTACACCCTAGTATCTTGTTTTCTTGAGGAAAATGCATATGGGGACTTAAGTTACTATTTCTCCTATGCATTCCTCTTGGAATTTTGTGCACTATAAAAAATAATTTGCAGCCTTAGAATATGCCATCCACTTGACTCCATAAGCCCTAGAAGGAAATAGTTGTAGCCTCTCTCTTATTGAAGGATTGATTAAACACTCAAACTCTCTTCCTTGAAGCTTTTTCTAACTTCTACTAACCCTAAACTAGACTAATTCATTAACTAAATTTTTGTTGTTGAAAATCATTGCTACAACCATACAAATTCATGATAAATTGTCGCATTCACCTACATAACTCACACTTAGCTCATCCAGAAATCACTTGTGACAATTTCCAATCAATCTACTAGATTGATGTTGAGTTTGCATGGTGTTTTCTTGCAATTTTGAGCACTAGAATTTGTTGTTGTTACAAAATATTTCTATAGCCATCTAACTGCAACAAATTCTCTGCAAAAGTGATTTTAAATGCTAGATAAACATTTCCAACTTTGCTTGTGACAATTTATTATCAATTTACCTAGTCAAAGTTACTTTTTCTTGTCTTTTTCAAGCAATTTCAGGGCATAATTCTTGTGGTTGTTATAAAATACTCATTGTTGTTATAAATTGTTACATTTCTACAACTTTACATCAGTTAGCCCATTTTTTGAAGGTTCATGGTATTAAGAAGCACTAACATCATATTTTGTACTTGGAAGCTTCCATATTTTCTTTGTTGTCTTGTTCTGGGCAAGTACACTCCATTTTTTACCGTTGCTTCATCCCTTAAAGACATTAAGAACTTTTTGACTTGAGTGACCAATGAGAGGGGGATTTTCTTGCATCCTTGCCTTAGTCTTATCAACCCTTTAGGTTAATGGGGATGTCTCCCCTGGGGTAACTTTGATATAATCATAAATAGAAAGGGGTTTCCTATTAAGGTGACAGTGATAGGTCACTCGTTGTTATGTCGATCTTCCATTCACTTGCCTTGGGCTTTGGTCAAGTACAGATTGTGTGGTAACAAGAATCATGTTGAATGGTTAACATTTCTTGCAAACTTATTTCTATTGTCTTACTTTCCAAGGATTCATTCAAAATTCTTACACTAATAATGCTCATGATCTATATTATGTTGTTGGCCTATATTTCATGATTAATTCTTCTAGTAATGAATAACAAAGAACTCTTTTGATTTTTCTCTTAGTTTAGTGCAGTTTCTTTCTTTATTATAATTTGTACAGAAGGTTACTTCATTTTTTCTTAACTTTCAACCATGGAAGTTCGTTCATATTTTTTCTTAATTTATCCAAATTCTTCGGGCATTTTAACAATCTTAATTTTTGTCACTATAAAATATCAAATCTATTGGAATGCAAGCCTGGTTAGATATCGATTTTCTTGATCCATCCTCATCAGCGTCTTACTGATTTTGATTTCCAGGTTATTATTAGTCCTAAGAATCTTTATTAATGAGTCTTAGCTTGTGTGAAAATTTTATTTAATAAATATTTTTCCTTTATCCTGGTTCTTGGAGTTGGTATAATAATATATTTTTGCATATAATTCATTCTCTATTGTTGCACTATATTTATTACTTGCTGCTAAGTTCTATTCTTATTTTTCAGCCAATTTCCTTTATGACATTATAGCTTTAGACTTCTCTTAGTTTAATTTTATTTTCATGAATTGGCTTCGGTTTTAGCACTTTATTTCTTCATGTACATATTTCTTCCATCCTTTTTTTTTAATGACGGTATGTTCCCTGATCTTATTTGACTCCTTACTCTTCCTTGAGTATTATTTTAAATTTGAGTGACAAGTTGATCCAATTCTAGTCACATACAGAAGAATTTATTTACAATTCATAATATGCATGGGCTTCTCTATCTGAATGAACATTCATGAAGTTATTAGTTGTAGGTATGGAATGATATTTGTGGTGGAACACATGTGCCCACTGAGTGTACCATGATAATCCATTAGTATAGGAAAGTGTCTATATACCTTTTTTTTTTAGCTCCATTCACATCATATAAATAAAATGGCCAATCTTATGATGGTTTTTGGGAACACATGTGGGTTAAACTAAAATGCATAAAATATACTCAACAAATCAAAGAAACTCTCGTATCACCCCACTTCCTTCACACCCTATGTGCATATGCATATCTATATATAAAACATAAAAAGGTGAACATATTTTGAAATAAAAGGGAAGTTGAAAGAACTATTAATAGTGTGGGAAGTACAAGTAAACCCGTTAGGGCTATGGACTTCTAATGGAAGTAGGGCTATGCTTGTATGGAATCGAGGAAACTTTGTTGGGGTCATGGAGGCTCATTGGAAGTGAAGAAATGCGAGGAAAGGATAGATGAGGATCAAATGTATGTAGATGTTTTCTTGTTATAAAAGTGAAAAAGATAATATGAAGTGTGTAGTCAGTAAAAAAAATTGCTTTGTTATTTGGATCTTTGAAAAGGGTGTGTTAGATTACAAGTACTAAAAATATTGTGTTATATATTTTAGAAATTTGGCATCATTGTGGTGCCCATGATTATTGGAAAATTGTCTACAACCTATTTAGCTTATATTTAAAATTTAGATGAGGTAGAGGCCCTTCACTTCTACTGACATAGATAAATAGTCCTTCTAGTGTGTCACCATTTGTTGAGGCCACAACAACCTAATTTACTTTTTATTTTACAAAAAAGGGAAAGGTACCCCCTAGTAAAATTTGTACTCTAATTCATAATCTTCTACTGTTGGAGCCTAATGTTAATTATTTTTATAACTTGAGGGAGTTGGGGGTTTATATTGATTGATTTTTTTTATTTGATGGAGGTTGATCATCCTTTTGATCTTATGATTTCAAATGTATTAAATATTATTCTTCACCTAAGATTTTTTGTTGACATTTGTATAATAGAATTGAGACCTTATTTTTGGACCTTTTGCATATTCTGAATTGTTTGGGTATCCTATATGGATGTAGGGTTTGATGTTCTATTGACTATATTAGATGAGTTTGTTTTTAAATATTCTCTGAATGTATAATTCAAAGTCTACATGATATTTCTTGGATGTTGTATTTAATATATTCATATTTATTCTCTTGTATATGATCACACTCTTTGGTTTCATTCTTTTATCTTTAGTCGAACAATCACTAATCCTTCTCTTGAGTTTGCTACTTAGGACATGTAGTTTTCAATAAAATTATAGAAAATTGTCTATGATTATATTTCAATAGACCCAACACTCATTTATGGTGTTTTCTTTAAGTAAGGGAATATAATGTTTATGGTATATTGGAAAGTCTCCTTTTAATTGAATGAATGATCTCATCTTCTCTATGGTTACATGAGTAGGTTTGTAGGATCACTTTCTTCACATGATTCTTTCATCCTTGATATGCATGTGTGGGGAATCCATTGATCTTATTCCTATTTCCAATACCTCTTTCTATTTATATATTGTTCATAATTTTAATACAACGATCAACATTATGGACATAGCCTTGTCTTTCTTAATCCTCATCCAGATTTGTATTTTTATCACCATTGTGGTGATGAGGCTAAATCTTTGATCCTTGTCCAAAACTTTGATCCTTACCAAGCTATCCCTCACTGTCGAGGGAGTTACCTTATCTTTCATTTTACTTAAGATACTAAGATCCCAAGGTTATCAGATCCACCTCTCCTGCAAGCCTGTCCCCGAGCCTCTTTAGATTGATCTCTATCAGGTTCCACTTTTGGCCTTCTCTCTCTCAGAAAAGCCAAGCCCAGGTGCTATTGAGCTTCATTAATGAATGTATTCATTGTTTCATTGTCCAATGTCTTCTCATGATCTGTCGCAATCAGTATCACGCATTGTAGTATGGAACAATGACCTATTCCTTAACCTGATATTATTCCCTATCTTTGCGATCCTAGTAGGTCTACCCTATGAGATGTTCAAATTGACTATATTGGCATGTTTCCTATGTTCGATTGACATCGATACCCTCTTACCATTCATTTCTATTTTTAACATTGATTTTTCACGTGACATGTCATCTTCGTACCCTTGGTCATTGTTACACACCCGACCCCCTAACCTCTCTTAGGCTGGTGAGGTGTCAAAATTTCCCCTTCTTTTCTTTTATTCTTTTCTATAAAAAAAATCTGATAGTCAAATTCCACTCATGAAGAGATTGCCAATGGTTGTAACCATGCTCAAATTTGAGCTCGAGATCAAAATTTATGGCCTTATAAAGTTTCAAGGCTTTCAACCACCATTTCCACCTCACTACCACATGGCTCCCTGTCATTAGTACCATATGACATAGCACTAACATGGATGATGACATGGAATCTAACTCCTACCTCCTTGGGCCCACATTTAATCTTGGATTCTGTTTTATTCGTCGAAATTTATCCACCCCCAAATGATACAGATCATTATGATCAGTCTTCCTGACGATGATAAACCCTTCATGAAAATCAAGCCTTCTTAATGATAAACTCCTTCCAACGATGATTATTCTCTTGACGAAAATCAATCCTTCTCGATGATCAATCTTCCTGACGACAATAAAATCTTCCAATAAACTCTTTCAAACCCGATCACTTCCTTCTGATTCGATACCTCTTTTCGATATGATCAACCTTTTTCGGATACAATCAGCTCCTTCCTGACCACATTAAGGAAACATGTTTTAAACAACCATATCTTGGGATACAAGTGTCATATTTGAGCCCATGATGCCTTGTTGGAAAGGTATCAAGCAGGGGAATGAAATGGAGGAGGCATTAAGTTCATAAAAGTGATGGAAAATCCCATAAATTGCAGAGAATAACATGCCACGAATTTTGGGGGAAATGGACCGTGACAACTTTAGACGATGATATCCGGGGCTACAGGTAACAAAATCAATCTCAATATAGCCCATTGTAAATATGGAAGAATGTAGAACATGATAGAACAACAATAATTGAAGGATTGAAGGTTAAATTCCTCAAAAAATGCAGAACATAGAAGAGACTCAAATTTGATTGAAGAATAGGCTATTTTATGTTCCAACAGTCATATCTCAAGCTACAATAGTTGAAATCAAGCATAGAATAGCTTGATGGAAATTTGATCCAGAGAAGAAGAAGATCATGTGGTCTTAATTAGAAAGCTAACACTAGAAACACCCAGGATAGCTCGAGGAACAAAAAACAACACTAATGGGAAGAGTTCATATTTTTTATTTATTTTTAATGAATATTGTTTGCAAACTGCCATACTAGGGTAAAAATAACCACCCAGGAGATTCTTCGGCTCTTGTTTGTAACTCCCGCATATTCATTTCTAAAAAATGTAAAATAAATTTGAAATGAAAAATGAAAAAATGAAAGGAGAAAATGAAATGAACAACCACTAGAGCTAAAGAGTCTCTCTTGTCTCATACAATAAGACTCGTCGGATGTAAGAGGAGACTTTTTCCCATTATATAGTGTGGTAATACTCTTATTTCTGAGTATATGGAATTTTGAAGTCATAATTGATTGCAAATGCTTGTGGGAGTCACTCTACACTTGTATTTGTTGTTTAAGTTTTCTGAGTATTGATCATATTGACTATTTTTTTTCTTGGTATTTAGAATTCTTATGTTGTTGTGATTTCTAATGAGTACAGGGATGATGTTAAAAGATTCCTCTTCAACTATTTGAGATGATATCTGAAATATTATTATGATGTTAAGTTACCATTATAATTTGTGCTCATCTAGTAGTTTTTCTCCCACAGAATAGACTACAATTGTTAGATCATTTGTTTTTTCAATTTAGAGTAGACTTAGAATTGATTAGAAATATTTAGGGGAAATTTTGTTATCTTTACCCTTTTTATTCTTTTAATTATTAGTTGCAATGAGGCCCACATACCCGTTGGAAATTCTACATCGAATGAGAGTAGATCTAATTGGAACCTATCATCATACATTCTCCCTTACCTGCTTGATAGGCCATCTAGACCCATCAATAATACCCTCAAGAGAAAGGATAAATATTGAACTAGATTTATCCTCGTCTCTCATCAATTATTGTAAGAATATAACATAGGGATTACAAATTTAAATTAGCCTTTTTATAGAAAATTTACAATTTCTTTGAGGAATCAGAGACTCCTCAAAATAATCCTTCCTCAGAGGAGATTGGGATGAGATTTTTGTGCCTTCAAAAACTTTACAGACCCAATTTTGTTTCATGAACTAGAGAGAGAAATCCTTATCCAAATGTCCATATTCATAGCACCGACCAAATTTAAAAGGAATCCCTTTATAGTTGAGGGCTTGGTAGAAAATTGCAAGACCTTTTCGAATTATGATGGAATAGACCAAACTTTTGGATAGATCAAGTCCCATTTGGGGTAAATGCCACTCTTTAAAAGTTAAAGGCTCTAATGATTTTTTATGCAGAGAAATATTTACCTGGTCTGAAATATCCTCAAAGTTGTACTTACATGACTCTGATCCATGTCAAGATTGTATTCCATAAAAATTGGATGCAACTGTAGTCGACAACTTTCCACACATGAGTGGAATATCCACTCGATTGGACCAAATTTGTTGGCCCTCCAATGGATCATTTGTTGGAAATATGGATATAGTAGAGATGACGCAGACTGTCAAGGTTGTCATTGATGGAAATCGGTTGGTTATGGAGCACGCACAAGAGAACTGGCAGAAGAAGCTAGATGATGACAGAGCAATATCCAAGTGGGGACGT